>BQNB010002135.1:0-128635 GCA_026074375.1 Tanacetum coccineum
ATATATAAGCAATCCTCGATTATAGCAACGCATCGAGGTAGAAAATGAAATAAACTTATGTTAGGCCTCGCTTGGGTTTAACTTTTCTCTCCCAAAAGTCACCCAACTCCGCGGGTCTAGTGAGGTAAACAATCTTCCAACAATATCTCCTAGGGGTAGGGGAAGACATGACTAAAACAATAACAAAAGGGTATATACTATTAGAACCCCATAATGAAAAAGTATATATTTCATATTATGTAGTAGTAATTAAAAATAGAAAGGATTTCAAATCTTTTAAGTAGCGGGAACATACGGTATATATGTACACAAACACTTATGCCCTAAAATGCAACTATATGAGGGACCCTTAAGCTATAGTCTAGGCTCAACCACCTAGTTCTTTATAACCAAAAGCTCTGATACCAATTTGTCACACCCCGCCAAGGCAGGAACATGAGGCATAACGTCATGGATATCATCACAACACAATGGTGTCAATAATAGAGAAACACTAAATACATAACTAAGTAATAAAAGAACGACATCTTGTATTAATGAAAAAGGGTCTCACCAATACAAGAACAACATCCAACGAGCCTAATAAAATCAAATAACATTCAACAAAATCTATGTAACAAACATAAATAAACTCAGGAGCGAACTCCAACGCAATCCTAGCAGTCACTCTAGCCACTTCTCTTAGCCTTAATATTCTCATGAAGCTCATCGAAAAATGATGCTTAAAAACGTCAACACAACCAACCATATATATATTGGGTAGGCGTACCCCTCCGATCCCACATACGTCACTTACGAACCTAAAAGTATACCAGCTGAAGCTTATATTTAGGCCTAGACTCATAACAATTCACTGAGTTGATCAATCTCAAATTAACGATCCGTGAGATGATCACCCTCACTATTAATGATCCTCAACACAACATAATATCATGCAATAACAAGCCATATGCAGTCACATAAACTAAGCCATTGAGCTACCACAAATCCACTATAATTTGATCACTAAGCCATGTACATAACCACAAAACCTTACTCTAATTGTCACGTAAGCCATGAGCGTATCACATCACATACATGTAGCACATAACAAATAATAAGCCACATAAAGTCCATGCATCACTTTAAACACATTATCACAGTAATTAAAACATTTTCATACTAGCATCATTTCCATCCCAAGTTTAAAACGAAGTAAAAGTGGGACTATGAAACTCACCTGATGCTTAGCTTCCTAAAGAATCCAACAATTGCTTCACAAATACTTCATGGATAATCTAAACAATTAAGCACACAATAAGCTACAATCAATTAGGTATTCAACCCAATAGTAGTAACCTCACTATGATTGATATCTAAGTTACTACCATAGTCTATTCTTGTTTAACCCTTTTTCCAACTTCTACAAATTCATATTACACTTTAATTGCTTACACTTTAAAACTTCTTGGTTTTGAGCAGAAATTTATATACTCACTTACGCGTCCTAAAAAACGCACCACTTAAAACTCGTTACTATATTGAAACCAAAATCACTATCTACATATATGTCTTATGAAACCTCCATATGTCCTCCCAAGCCATTACCTTATTCAATACCCTTTAGAAATTCATTAATCCAAAGTGTCCAGAATTCGTCCAGAATCTGACCTTCTAAAAGTATGACACTAGATGACCCACCTTATACCTCATTAAATGCTTGTAGCAAATATTTATGGTCACACCAATATATTGAACTAACTTCCAACGTGATTTTGAGTCTCCTAACTTGATGTCTAAGTATTTTTAGAAAATCAAAACCAAAACTAAAATTATCACAGTTTTACACACTGATTTTGTAACGACTTTTGACCCACTTCCCGACCATAAAAACTCATGAGACCAACTTTTCTGGAAAGTAGACTCTCTGAGGTTATCTCCAATATGTTGTAAATTGTTTATTTGATCTTTTATGAATGAGTTATGACCTCTACAAGACTGACCAAAATTCTGCAGTGAATTAAAACGACTATATCCAAAGATCAAGCTCTAACCGACTAACCCAATCGTGTAATTAATCAAACGAATGATCAAACATGATCTATACATCATAAACTTTCAGAAACATAAAAACCCTAATTTATAAACCCTAATTTAGAACCCTAATCCATCATGTTTAGATTACTAGAATTAAAAATAATAACTAGAATTTACAAGGAATTGGAAAAATATTTTAGCAAAGAACCCTAACTTTTTTTTCTCTTTTTTTCCCTTCTATGATCGGTCGACTGAAACAAGGGGTGTGGGTTTGGGTTTTATTTTTTGTATTTATAGGCTACATGGGATATCCTAGATACTTCCTAATTAGAATTTGATTCCAAATAAAACTCCCTTTTCTTTTTTTCTTTTTTTTCCCTTTTATTTTCTAAAATTCGGATTTTACTATTCATGCCTAAAAAAATATTTTTTTTCTTTTCTTTCATTAATTAATTAATTATCTTTATACCATAAGTTTTATAAAAACCTAAGATAATTTGTTAAACCATTTTGCTTGAAAACTACTTTCTAAAAAAAAACTGTTCATTTCCAAATTCACTTTCTAAAAATAGAAAGTCTTCCAAAAACTCTCATATTTTAACAAACATCAAACTTTTATCTCGTTTTTTTTCAGAAGCCAAATTTGGAACCACACTGTCTCATTTTTAATCCATCACCTAGAGATTTCACATATTACCAATCCAATTCCTTCTCTCAAAATAGCCCAATCAATTACCATTATCACTATAATGATTAAAATGAAACTTCTCCATCAAATAAACTCATTATCTTAACTTAACTCTAAAACCTAAACTTATCTTAATTACTGTAACGACAAAAATACGTATACGTTAATTACTAGACACAATTAACTTGAAAACCCCGCTTCAATACAACCGAAATAATTTCCCTGTTACCACAACTGAAACGAAATGAACTTCACAAAATTCACATCAATCCAAATCCCAATGAGACGCATCGACGCTCAATTGAATTGATTATCCAATCTCCATAATCCCACACAAACACATTTAAACAGAGTAAAAAACACAAACCATACATTGCAACAATACATATAGTCAACACTTCAAATTCTAACGGTTTGACCAACCTGCTCAAGTCATGGTTGTCACAACCACTAAGATCGGAGCTTCGGTAAGCTTCTTTTTAAGAGTCTGAAAAGCATCAATACAATCCTTAGAAAACACAAACGGTGTTTCCTTCTCAAGAAGGTGAGTCATCGGTCTAGCTATTTTGGAAAAATCTTAGATAAAACGTCGGTAAAAACCCGCATGACCTAGGAAACTCCTAACACCTTTTACGGTAGTCTGGTGAGGTAGCTTAACGATAACATCGACTTTAGCACGATCGACCTCAATTCCTTCTTTGAAATTTTATGTCCTAACACAATTCCTTCTCTACACATAAAGTGGCACTTCTCCCAATTAAGAACTAAATTCGTGTATTCACACCGTATTACCATCTTTTCTAAATTGGAGAGGCACGAATCAAAACTATCCCCAAAAACTGAGAAATCATCCATAAACACTTCCACAGTCTTTTCGATCATATCATGGAATATGGCCATCATACACTGTTGGAAAGTACCGGGAGCATTACACAGCCAATGGCAATGCGACGGTACAGCGAAAGTACCCATACGTGCATGTGAAAGTAGTTTCTTACCTGGTCATGGGGATCTATTGGTATTTGTAAATACCCTGAAAATCCGTCTAGAAAACAATAAAACTCATTTCCGGATAATCTCTCTAACATTTGATCCATAAATGGCAATGGAAAATGATCTTTTCAATTCGCTTCATTTAACTTCCTATAGTCGATACAAACTCTCCACCCGATAACTAAAACAGTGTCGTAATTAATTCATTTCTTCTTTAGCAACGAACGGTTATCTACCTTTCTTGGGAACACAATGCACTGGACTAACCCATTGGCTGTCAGAGATCGCTGGTAAATCATAACTGCATCAAGAAGTTTTAAGACCTCCTTTTTGAATACCTCATGAATTTTTGGGTTACCCCTCTTTGACTTTGAAACTATGTGTTTATAATCATCCTCCATCAAGATTTTGTGTGTACAAAATAAGGGTCGATACCCTTGATGTCGATATTTTCCAATCAATGGCCCGTTTATAAGATTTAAGCACCTTTAAGAGAGCTTCTTTTTCATCATCTTAAACTTATTGCAATAATTCACTGTAAGCTTGTTGTTTTTTTTTCCAAGTAAGCATATTCCAAATGCGATGGTAAATCTTTTAACTCTAATTCCGGAGGCTCTTCAATTGAAGATTTTTCCTTGGTAACTTCACTTTGTTTAAGGTCTATCGGAGGAAGTTGAAACTGGTCATTATTTAAAAAAAATTGATCAAACAAATATCTTCCTCCGGATCGCAATCGGCGTAATCAATTTCCGGTGAAATCGAATCATCCTTGAGATAAGCTTTGATTTCTTCCAAAATGAATTCGGAAGTAAACGGCTCAGACGTCGGGGTGGGATTGCCACCCGAAGAATCATTATTAGAAAATCCTAGTAATTCCGGAGCATACTCCTCACAAACTGCATCAATGATGTCAATTCGGTTTACCGATTTATCATTTGTAGAGGAGTATCTCGTGGTTTGATCTAGATTAAAAGTGACGGCTTCGTTATCAACTCGAAGGGTTATTTCTTCTCCATAAACATCAATAAAGCCACGACTGGTCCCTCAAAAAATGATCTCCCCTCCCAAGTAGGAAGGTACTTCGAGATCCGGCTTTCAAAATCGACAACAACAAAGTCGGTAGGAAAATGGAACTTTCCCACTTTAACGTAAACGTCTTCAGCGAGTCCTTAAGCATGGGTTATGGATCGATCCGCTAACTCTAAACTCATCCGAGTTGTGAAGTTCGGGGGTAGGGAAAGCGGTTTTTCAAAAGAAAGAGTTATAAGATTTTATGCTAGGTCGCCAAGATCGGCCAAGGCGTGACATACATCCATTCCCAGAAAATTGCATGGAATAAGAAACTTGCCGGGATCTTTAAGCTTTTCTGGAAGCTTTTGAGAGCATCGCCGAGCAATTCTTGTTCAACGGTATCTTAGCTAATTCAAGTACCTTTTTCTATTCATGCACAAATTCCTAAGCGAAAGGAGCAAATCTGGCCAAAAAAAACAAAGAATGCCCATCCGCGAAACTTATGTCAAAACGTAAATCTTGAAACATTTGAAAAATCTTCTCTTTTTGATACGAAGCTTTTTTCACGAAATTTTTCTTGGTCAAGTCGAGAAGGATATGGAATATTTGGCTAGGTAAACACTCGGAACATCGGTTTCCGAATGGGAGTGGTTTTAGCAAAGTCCTTTGGGAACATCCGGGGTTCCGGAATAGGAGTGGGGGTAACTGGAGTAGGATTTAAGCGGTACTATCCTTGTAAATTAGATTGCTCCCTTATCTGTTTGTCTCCCTCGGTTTCTCTCGTTCCACTAACGTTTTAGGATAAGGTTTATAGGAAACGAGGGCCCTCGTAAGCAACAACCACGTCGAGTAATGATCGCTTTCATTCACCCGTCGGGTTTGGAATGTATTCCTCGGACGAAGTAACCCTAAAGTTGAGGCTTGGTTCTTAAACAATCCACATATCAAGTTTTTGCAATTATTTTGAAAGTAGATTGTTGATTCTCATGACGGCTTGTTGAGAATTTTAATCGTGATTTGAATAGTATTCTTTAATGGTCTCCTTTCAACGAGTTGAGTTTGATTTTGCCATGTTTCCATCATTTGGTCCGATATTTCTTTTGTAACTCCGATAAATCATTTGAAAACCTGTTGGAACTGATTTATAGGTACACTTGAAAAGGTTGGTTTTAAAATCCTTGGTTTTGAAAATTCGAAGCATGATATTTTTGAGCATGAAAACCTGATTACCCATGAAAAATTATTCTCCGATTAAAATTATTCCCTTGAACTGATTTTTGATTAAACCTATTTTGCCATTGTTTTACACCGGAGCAAAAACCGGTGGTGCCATTTTTTTATTACACCTCGGTTTCGGAGGAGCAACTTGATTGTAAGTACGCCGTAAGTTAGCAACAAACACCTACTTGATTGTTAACGGAGTAACGAAAATTATACCAAGAAGGTCACCTACCACAAGTAACCAATTTCCTCAACTGCTTTGACCGGAGCGGGAGTGACAACTTTCGTAGAAACAATCTCGACTAAGGTCGAAAGTTGATCCGCAAGCTTATCAATTCTCTCATCCGTCTTACTAACACTTTCCCTAGAAGTCGTATTCATCCTAGAAGCATTTGGTTTGTTTCGTGAATAACGCACTTTTGATTTATTCTCAATTATATTCAAAGCTTCTCTAGTCGTCTTACTCAAAAGATTTCCACCCGCCGCGGCATTTAAGGAGTCTTGATCGTTGTCGTTTAAACCATTATAAAAGGTATCAACTTGAGTTAACTCCAGTAAATCCTGGTGAGAGACAAAGCTCTAAGCTTTCCTTAAATCGTTCCCAATCTTCACTACAAGACTCATCGAATTTTTGGGTAAATCGAGAGATTTTATTCTTTAAGTGAGTCGTTTTCGAAGGAGGGAAAAATTGATTCACGAATTTGGTAACGAGATCCTCCCAAGTCAAGATTGAATTAGGAGGTTCTTTCTCGTACCAAGTTTTAGCAGCCCCCTCGAGTGAATATGGAAACATCATTAGCTTAATCACATCGTTTGGCACATTCCTAAATCGTAGAGTCGAGGTAATCCTTTTGAAACTATTAATATGAGCATGAGGGATTTTCTTTCTCTAAAACCGGAATATGGGTCTCGCATTAAACCAATGAAGCAAATTTGTCCTTAATCTCAAAATGATGTCCCCTTAATATCGCGTAGGGACATTAGTAGCTTGCGGTTCCGAACCCTTCCTTAGTTGGTAGGAGTATTGCGGTAGGTGTTCATATGTGCACGCAGCAGAGAGGCTCAGATCGTATACTCTGTTTTGGGATTGGGGATGGTGGTGCGCTCATACCATCAATGCAGCAGACTAACGTACCGAGAGTACCGCGACGATAATACAATGCGGGATTCTACGTCGACTATGTTTGGAGCACGTCCTTTATTTCGACGTCTCGGAATGGTTACTTTGAATTATTTGGAAAATTAGAATTTTCTATGCGCATGTACAAAATCGACAATAAATGAAAAAAGAAATGAGAAAAGTAAATATTTTTGTTTACCGAATAATCAACAAACTTAGGGTAACTCTCTTAAGTAAAATAAATTTTACAAAAGAGGTGCGCCTTTTTCGTAAGTGACACAAGACGGTAATTTTTTTTATCTTAGGTTCGGGAACTTATTGATGGATAATACCTCAGTTGAAGGTATTATTTGTTGGTGTTCTTTTACCAACTTGGTTAAAATTTTTATTTCTTATATTAATGAATTCACAAGAAAAATTGAAAAATCCGGAAGAGCAAATATTTTTGTATTTTTCTTATTTATTAATCTTCTACTTATACTAAAAAGAAAAGAAAAATATTTTTTTTTACTTTTTATATTTGATTTTTTTTTATTTTCTTAAAAGCGTAACTTTCGAAGACGAAAGGTTCTTCAAATCACGATCGACAAACTACAAACGAAGGAATCTTAATCACAAATCCCCGGCAACGGCGCCAAAAACTTGATGTGTATAGTTTTAATACGTATAATAATATAACGATAATGAAATTCCTAAACTACCCTTGAGGACAAAGGTAGTAAGAAAAATCACACGAAAATATTCTACGTAAGAAACATCGGTAAAGTGATATACCGGTCATTCCCAAAGACTATATGAGAAGTGAGACCTCGTTTGTTATTTGGACAATGACTTGAATTGGTTTGAAGAAGATTTGTTTTCTAAAATCCTAATAGTGAACAAATAAAGGGACAATTAAACCTAACTACGAGAAAACAATACGGGAAATTAGATTTTAACTAAAATCGCAAATCAAGAATCCTAAACGGGACCTAAAAAACCTAAATTATCAAAATTAAGTCCTAAATGGATCTTTTTGGTTTTTATAAGTCTTAATTGACTAAAAGCTAGAACAAGGAAAACTAGACTAAAAACGAGAGAGTTTTAAGCTCAAAAACACTAAAAATATGAATGGGATTCAATCTCGTTCTTTAAAAAATCAAATTTTGCAATTTAAACCCTACGAATGCAAATCTAATTTTCCTAGGTTTACTAAATGTAAAATAAAATTTCTTAAAAATTATATTTTATTGACTTTTTATAATTTTTTTATGATTAAAAACGAATATCAATGAAATTAAATGTTTAAAAATACTAAACTATTTATAAAAATTCTGAAAAAATCATAAAAATTAGCTTGAATAGTAAGGAATCTAGGAAAAATAAGCTTGTGAAAACAGCTTATCGAATAAGCAGAGAAATAAGCCAAAACAGCTTATTATACTAAAAAGCCTAAAATGAGTATAAAAGATAGATTTTGCAATTATGAAACGAAAAAGACCCCAGGGCACGTTGGTTGAGTGTGTGTTGTGTGTTGTGTTATAAAAGGTGAGGAGGGTAGAGGTCCAGGGTTCGAGCCTTGCTCACCCTGGATTTCCCCTCTTCCCTTTTTATTTTTTTTAGAAAAACTTTAAAAAGCAAATCTTTAAAACAGCTTATAAGAAAACTTTTTTGTGAAAACAACTTTCTAGAAAACCACTAAATAAGCTGAAAAGAGCTTATTTAAACAGACAGAACTCACTTTGCATGATTTATGACTTTTTGACAAAACTAACTAAGCTAAATACTGAGATAAGCTAAAGCTAAAACCAAATAAGCTATAAGCTACTTATTACTAACCTAATAAGCTAACCTGAGCTAAAAATAAGCAAGAGCTAAAGCTATAAGCTGAAATTATCAAAATAGCACTTATGATGAAACTGCATACCAAAAACAAAATAACAGGCACTTTAGTGCTTATTTTTAAGCACTCAAACAGAACATTATGACAATAAGCCCTACACCTACTTAAAGCCTATCCTAAAAACTACTTAAAACAGCAGAGATAAGACATTTTGAAATACAAATAAGCAGAGAAAAAGCTAAATTAAAAGACTACTTAAGCTGTTTTTGATGTTTTTGATTTTTCTATAAAAAGCTAAAATAAGCTAAAATTTAATTCTAATAAGTCTAACAAACTAATAAAATTTCTAATCTAATAAGCGTAGTTAAAATAAAAATGAGCAAAAGCTAATGGCTATAAGCTAGTAATCTCAAATAAGCACTTGGTGAAAACTATTAACCTAAACAGTCCATAAGGCGATTTTTAAGCTTATTTTTCAATAAGCTGTAAGATCCTTATGGACTTTTGGCTTATTACACCTAAGAAGAGTAACCTAAAATCTACTTAAAACGAACAATACTTGAAAAAAATTTTGAAATTTGAATGAACACTGAAAAAGTCTTAATGAAAACTGCTTATTAAACTCAGTACATCAGAGTAAAACTTATGGTTTTGAAAAGACAAATGGCTAATTTTTAAGCTAAAAACAGATAAGTAAAAGATCTTTTAAGCACAAAATAAGCTAAAGCAGATTGACAATGACCTAAAATCTACTTGAAACTTGAAAATTAAGACCTAATAACTACATTAACCATCTGAAAATTGAGATTTAAAAAGGCTACTTACTCTTTTTTGCTACTGATGCACTTTGCACAATAAATGACCAACTCTTAATACTAACAAATGCAGGTTACAAATCTCTATTCTAACACCTAAAGTATACTTAACTAAGAGCAAATGAAGCAATATAAACACTTAGAACAGATTTAAGCTTAAAATGCATTCTAAACTAAATTATTTATAACAGATTCAAATCAACAACTAGTAAACTTGATAAAGACTAGATTAAACTTAATATTACCCTAAATCCTCTAACTATAAGCCTTAAAATAAGGTTTTAAATCAATTTAAAAGAGAAAAAGGCTCTTAATAGTACTAACTCTCAGTTAGTACTGCTATGCCAAACACTCCTTTAAAATGCAAAAATCCATTTTCAGCTTATAGTTTTGAGATTTAAAGCACAAACCTTAATGACCAGATACTAGACAGCTTATAACCAACCTAATGAACATGATTAAGCAAACAAATAAGCCAGAACAATAAGCTAAGATACTATGCTACTATTTTTGAATTTTTTTTATAGTTTTTATTACATAACAAGTAAACTAAGATCTAAGCTAACTTATGAACATATTAAGCATTAAACTACAAATATAAGCAGAGATAAGCTAATTGAAATAGCAATAAGCAAATATAAGCAATTAATAAGCAGATTAAGCTAGAATGCAATATAAACATGAAAAATACAAGGGAAACATTTTTTTACAAAACCTTTGCTCTAAACCAAGGCTTATCAAAATGCTCAAAAAGCCATCAACAAGCTCTCCAGCTTATCCTTAGGATAACTGTCGAGTCCCTGGAAGCCCATCCCTTATTGGCTTACCTTCCATTAAAGCGAGGTAAATTTTTGGAGTGGATTATGAGTACTGTAAGCTCAACTAAGCTTTTGAATGCTTAGTTGAGTAAATTAATACCTATGGATTAGCCTGAGCTTATGAAAAATATAGAGCTTATGCAACTTAAATGCTAGTTATCCAGACAAAAAGTAGATCTTATTAAAATACGAAGAATAAATGAAAAACTGTTACTTTTATTTAATAAAAGAGCTGATTACAAAGGTGAAATTGAAATTACAATAAGCTAAAACATTACGTGAAAGAAAATTACAAGTTAAAAGCTAATAAAAAAACTACTCCTAAATTAAGCTAATATCTTTGTGAAAGAAGATGGTCCCGTATTTATAGCCAAGAGAAGGAAACTTCTAGGCCCTATTACACTGCTCCTTTATCCTTGATCTCACCACTTCATTTGATTTCCAATCATAGGTGATCCTATCTTTCATCCGTTGGATAATGTGTGAGCACGCTGATTGCCATCGTGTCAATCCTATAATTAGGAGTTGTGTGACTTCTTTAACAAAGATTTAGTGTAAAATCCTGCTCTTTGTGTTTTAGTTTATAATCACAACGCGTCATTCCTTGTTAATTCTAACCAATGAGAGCATTTGATGACGTTTTGCTCTGCCAACACAATGCTTAGTACTTGAATCTTTTAGCTACATAGTCAATTGGGATTTACCCTTTGTTTTTTATGCAGGGTAAAACAAGAGAGATGATGAATAGTAAAAACCGCTTTTCCCATGCTTTTTTTGTTATATCATTGTTTGACCCAGGGGAAGGTTTGACTGGGCCCAGGTTTATAATAAAGATTGGCAATGGTGATGTTATTGGGCTCGAGATTGTTAAAGGGATTTAAGGGTTTTGTTATAAAGGGTTAACGACCGTCTGCCTTTATAATATGAAGACTAACGGTGTTAGGGTTTTAAGGACTTTTGGTGAAAGTTATTTAACATTAAGGGTATTTTGGGGTTTTGAGGGTTTTGGCCTTTTGTCTTTTATGATTTGACCATTGCTGACCAAGGGTTGACTTTTGATCTTTTTGCTATCAAACTCCCAGCTCTTGTGCACTCTTTCCATTCTTGTGTTCGTGTTTGCCCGGTTTTGACCATTTTCTTGTGATTTTTGCAATACACGTACCTACACATTCATAAACAACAAAATACACAAATACAAGCATATTTTTGCATATTTTGATCATTTAAAGGCCATTTTTTGTATAATAAAGATATGTGATTTCTTACATATCACCCCCATATTTGACATATAGCAGCGGAAGCTAATCTGGGGTATTACTTCATGAATCATAGTCACAATAATAGAAAACGACTCAAAAGAGACGTTTTTGAAAGATAAGTTATCATTCATTATTCATCAGAGTTTTTACAAAAGAGGTCCCAAAATACATTTCAAAACATAAAGTTGAATGATAACAGGTTTGGACGTCCTTAAGTCCAATGCCACTCCGTGCCATAGTTGCTCAATTACCTGAGATAAACATGCTAAAAGGGTCAACACAACGGTTGAGTGAAATTCACAGGTTTGAAATGTAATAATCGAATACAAGTCATCATAAGTGGTAATAATTGCAACACATACAATTATCAGGAAAAACAGTATTATTGCCCTAAGCTCATGCAACCAAACATTAACATCCGAAGTCAATTTAACGACTTGAAGGAACAACTGTCCTTAAGGAAAGGTAACTTGCCAAAGTTATCCTTTGTTCTCAAATATAGTGCGTTTGGTTACCCCATGTACGGGTACACCACGGAGTCCGTTCACCCCGAAATAGATCTAACCCACAATATTCACGTTCACTCGCAAGTGACTAATGGTTCATGATTAAGAAATATTGGCAGTGAAGGCAAACTTAGGCAATAATATATCAGGATAGCAAACAGTTGTAAAACACTTATATTCATGGTTTATAGCATGTATCTCCCTACGGGATTTAGAGAACATGTAAAGGTGGGACTATGAACTCACCTTATCAAGGTAGTTGATTGATTTGAAATCTAATTCAAATGAGAGTAAATAGCCTCATCACACAACCTGGGAAATAAGTCAAGGTCATAGTTATTTTTTTTATTTTGGAATGTTTGTTGATATTACAAACTTTATTTCATAAAGTTTAACGGTTTTTGGTTTGATAACTTGTGAAAATATCGTATCACTGTTCGGGCTATCATAATCCAGAGTTCATATAGTAAACGTTTGAGGAGCTAGGTTACTTTAAATCGTAAATCCATCATCTCGTCAAAACGTCTACTCAAATGAAACCCCTCACATGAAACTCCCTAGTAACGTGATACGTTATAGATTAAATGATAAGGTTTTGTCTTTTTAAGTTTCTTCAAAAGCTAGCGGATGATAAATTCTGTTAAATATATAACATAATTGATTTTATAGTGTTTCGATCGACGAATGATAACGACAAATGTGTCGGGTTTTAATAAAATCGAGTCTTATAATATTTAAATATATTTTTATAATTAATATAAAAATATTACATTTTATACCCTTGAGAATATGAAAATGACAATATATACCCTTGATATATATATATATTTACAAAATTAACCCTTTAATTATATTTTTAAAACATTAAACCTTTAACTTTCAAGTATGACAAAACAACCCCTGAAGTTTAACTTTAGGATAATTACATTTTCAGCCCCTCTAGTTATATGTTTCAAGAATTTACAATATATACCCCTTTGCATGAAAACATTTGCGAATTAAGTCCAAAAACCATAATATTGATATTTTTGATTTAGAAATCAATTTTGCAGGTTATAGCTTATTACTATAAGCTAAAATAAGTAACTTTTATGAGCTTATAGCTTATGAAAAGAGCTTGTGAGCTTAAAAATCCAAAATGGGTTCGTTTGGTTTAAAATGATTAACCCGATGGGTTTAAGGCTTTAAGATTAGTTTTCAAGCTTATAGAAATGATAAATGAGCTTATTGAAATAGCTTATTATAACAGCTTATGGCTTATAGCTTGTTAGATACACGAAAAGAGCTTTTTAGGATTTTAAAGTGCGTTTGGTTTAGGAAAACCAAATGAGTAAGCTTTAGGGTTTAAGGGCTGATTTCATGAGATCATAAGGATGTATAGGAGCTGATGTATAATCTAAAACAATACAAGAGTTTATAGAACAATGTGAAGACTTACAAAAGCTTGAATGGGTCAAAATCGATGAAATGGGTCGAACACTTTAAGTTATGAATCAAAGACTTCTTTCTTCTTAAATCTTGGCTTCCACTTAGCTTAAACCTTCTTTCTTCTCTTCTATGGCATGGCTAGAATATGATTTTAAGGTAGTATGAATTTTTGATGGTGAATTGAAAGTGTATGTATGTATGCGTGTATATATAGTGTAAAGAAAGAGTATTGCCCAAGTTTACTTGGAGTGGTGACCAAGTTAAGTGGAGTGGTGGCCAAGGTGCTGTAGAGTAGTGACCAAGTAATAGCTAGGGTGCAAGGAGGTGATTCATAGAGCTACTTGAGGTGCTTGAGGTGCTTGATTTTTAGGTTAGAACTAGTTTTAGGTGTTTAGGGTTTTCGTCTAGGTTTAGGTTAGAATTAGGGTTTTGTTTAGGGTTTAGGGTTAAGATTAGGGTTTTAGAATGATTTAAGGTTTAGTTCTTGCGTTATAAGTTGTGCTTTAAGTTGTTGAACTTTGTTCAAGTGGTGTAAGAAAAAAAACCATGATTTTGGAGGGAAAATGACCTATTTGAATTCTAAAGCATGTTTTAGCTTTCTTTGAGCCTTTAGGAGTTGTATGTTGGTTTTAGAGGGAATTAATATTCAAAAGTTATGCATTGTACACTTGTACACATGCCTTGTAAGCTTGAACATTCACTTTATATGTACACATTTCATATAATTAGGGTGTTGATATAAACGTTAACGTTTGAAATCCGTTTTGTAATAAGGTTATGGAAAGTATGTTAAATAGATAACGTATGGATAAAATGATGATTAAAACATATTGCTTGACATATTATAACGTTTACTTGCTTTAAATGTTGGTGAAATTGGCATAGGTAGGTTACGTGAGCTCGTTTACTTAGGTTATGCAAGTTACGTTGCATAATAGGTGAAGTAAAGTAAAAATATTCCCGTGAAAATGGTTGTACTTAATTTAATAAGTAGATATTACATTGATGAAAATTGCATCGAATTTAATAGATGGATAATTACATAGATGAAAATTGTGGGTTGTTATACTAATGTCTTGAAACTCGCAAATACAGTAGGATCCAATTTGTCATGTATTCCATCGTCCTCTAATTCTCTTGCAGATTGTACAACTCATCCTATTCATTGTTGACTCGGGATGCACAAAGCACATGACAGGCAATCTATCGCTTATGTGCAATTTTGTTGAAAATATATGAGTACCGTTCGTTTTGGCAATGATCAATTTGCTCCAATTCTTGGGTATGGGGATTTGGTTCAGGGAAATATCACGATCAATAGGGTTTATTACGTCGAAGGTCTCAATCACAATCTCTTCCCGGTTGGTCAGTTTTGTGATGAGTGGTTATGGAAGAACAAAAAGGATGAAGACCAAACTGTAATTCACAATAAGGCACGACTTGTAGCTAAGGGTTATGCTCAGGAAAAGGGTATTGATTTGGAAGAATCATTTGCTCTAGTTGCTCGCTTGGAAGCTGTTCGGATTTTCATCGCATATACTGCATACAAGTCTTTTCCAATTTATCAGATGGACGTGAAAACGGCATTTCTTAATGGTCTACTGAAGGAGGAGGTTTATGTTGCACAACCAGACAAAGTTTACAGACTAAGGAAAGCTCTATATGGATTAAAACAAGCTTCGAGAGCCTGGTATGATGAACTCTCAAATTTCCTGATATCCAAAGGTTTTACTAAAGGTACCATTGACCCGACTCTATTCACGATAAGATACGGGGAGGACATTCTACTTGTGTAAATTTACGTTGATGACATTATTTTCGGGTCCACAAACCCTAAATTTTCTAAACGATTTGAAAAATTAATGCACAGTAGATTTGAGATGTCCTTAATGGGGGAAATGAAATTCTTTTTAGGACTTCAGATCCACCAATCCCCACGCGGTATCTTTATCAATCAGGCCAAGTACGCTTTAGAGATACTTAAAAAACATGGTATGGAAAAAGGACAAAGCATTGGTACACCAATGGCTACGAAACCTAAATTAGATGCAGACTTGAGTGTACACCTCGTAGAGCCCATTTATATTCCCCAAACGCACCAAGTAAAATCGGGTCACTCATGTATCTGACATCTAGTAGACCAGACATAGTGCAAGCAGTATGTTATTGTGCAAGATATCAAGCAAGACCGACTAAAAAACACCTCAAAGAGGTTAAAAGGATCTTTCGATACTTAAGGGGTACCATTAACATGGGACTCTGGTATCCGAAGGATTCTGGCTTTGAACTAACAGCTTTTTCAGATGCCGACCATGCCGGATGCATTGATACTCGCAAAAGCACTTCTAGAGGAATACAATTCCTAGGTGATAAGTTAGTCAGCTGGATGTCAAAGAAGCATGACTGTACTGCAATGTCATCAGCAGAGGCTGAGTATGTGGCGTTATCTGCAAGTTATGATCAAGTAATGTGGATGAGGACACAGCTTAAGGATTATGGCTTCAACTACAACAAAATACCATTGTATTGCGACTCTCAGTCAGCCATAGCAATCTCATGCAACCCCGTACAGCACTCCCGTACCAAGCATATCCATACTCGATATCATTTCATCAAGGAACAGGTTGAAAACGGTATAATTGAATTGTACTTTGTCAGATACTAATACAATTAGCAGATATGTTTACTAAAGCCTTACCCAAAGATAGGTTTCGGTATCTTGTCAGACGAATTGGTATGCGATGCTTGACTCCAGCAGAACTGGAGGTTCTGACAAATGAATCTGATTGATATTTCATCAAACATCAACATGTACATATTTTTGAAAAAGAAAAATACAAAAATATAATATTTCAAAAAAAAACAAAAAAAAAAAAAATTTTTTTTACAAAATCAAAAAATCCGAAAATGTTCACACAAAGATTCTTCACGACATGTCTCTTTGGAATCGATAACATGTTACGTAACTTAGAAAATGTGGATCATCACGACACGGCCGTGTAAATGAAGTTCGAGACAGTAGTTGTTCAAATGTTTCAAAACATGTCATTTCTATATTCTTATACTATAATCACTCTCTGAATTGCAACTCGGACCCCGAACGACAAAGGGGATGTACTTTTCAGTGCACTTATCCTTAGAGTTAGAACCGGTAGGTGACCCGTTTATGTTTCAACAATCATGCTCTTAATTAACTGATAAAGATTTGAATAGTGGACTACCAGTATATAAGACACCGTCAAACAATAAGTAGGTAAAGTCCTGTTAGGCTAGGGTTTTAACAGGATCACCACTGCTTTGATTCCCTAAGATAGATTATAATTAAACTAAAGGATGCTTTATGCGGATGCGTTAATTGTGACAGGATTAATCATGTCTAGGTCTTAGGATGATGTCCCGCCTAAGTCTTAAGAATAATATGCCGCTTGGAGATAAGTAAATCATTGCACTAAAACAAACAAACCGACATTGAACTAGATTTAAAATGGCTAATACAGTTTCCTATCATTTGGCTTGTACCGCTTTTCTATCTTCTAATTTTCTTCTTTTGTGTTTATTATGTATTAAATTGATATTTGTCTCCACCAAACCTGTGTCAGTCTCTCAGGCTGAAAACCCCCCATATCATTAGACAACATATATAGCATAGGTTTAGCCAGTAAATAGATTAATTAGAAACTAATTAAAATACTGATAGAATTTAGGATTAATGTTTCACTCTTAGTGTTCGACACCATACTTACCGCAAAACTCCATCTTGACCGGGTACATTGCTCATTAAAGTATTGTTTTAGGTTTGTCGGCTAAATATAAATTTAAAACTTGATAATCAAATAATTAACCCTACACGACAGCACATCAGGTTTTTGGCGCCGCTGCCGGGGAGTGAATTAATTAAACCTTATTCTTATTAGTATTTCTAACCATTAATTAGTTTAGTTTAGTGTAATCTAATTATTTAATTCCGTTTGTATTGCGTGTTTAAATTCCTGCATTGTTTATTCTTGCTAAAAACGACGTATTTAGTCCACTGAATACGACGTATTAGTCCATTTGACATTTTTATCCATTGCAAGTTGATTACAAGTAAAAATGGAGGAATACATCAGACTTGAAGAAGAAAAAGCTCAAAGACATGGTCGAACGTTTAATTTGCAAACCGTCACGTTCGAGAAAAATTGAAAGCTATAAAGATGAGGACGATTGTTTCATTGACTTCGAAATTGAATTCCCAGCCATAGTCTTTGAAAATACCTTAACGTCCGATACAACACTCCTATGTGCACCTACGGTAATTCCTCCTAACAAAAACAAGATTGATTTCAGAATATCATTAGACGAATCTGACGATGAAGATTACACGGTAATTTTTGACGAGAATTCATTTTCTTATAAAATAATTTCTGTCAATGATTTAAAAAAGGATTCAGAAAATGATGAAATACTCAAGCCTTCATCACCCGAGCTTACGGTCGATTGTCTTGATGATTTAGACTACTTTAAAGATTTTGAAAATGAATTTCTAATCATTGTTTATAACAATGGCTTGACGTCTAAATCAGATCTTAAAGTTAAACCTCATGTAAATTCTGGACATATCAATAAATTTGAAACATCCTTGTCCAAATATGATGAAGAGGGACGAAACGCTTTACATGTAACTTTTCTTGATAATCTGAAAACGAATAAGGATAGCGATGACAACATCAATATAACGCAGCCTTCTGGGCATAACAAAATAAAAAGATCAAATAAGCTTCCGAGAAAAATTCACGATAAGACTAAAAAAGTTTTCAAAGAGAAATTTTTTATCATAGTATTAGATGCAAATATCGTGAGTGGAAGTTACATTAATTGGATGCACCATTTAATCTCATCAAAAATTTATATATGCCATTTGGCATCCCGTTCGACCCTAAGCGGGGATGTAGAGCCCTAAGAAATTTCCTAACATAGTTCTTGCTAGAATAACCTTCATCAAGAGCTTTTAGACTAGTAATAATAGTATTAAATCTAGTAAAAGCGCTATCTATAGATTCGTCTTCAGAAATGACGAATTGTTCATATTGTTGAACCAAAAGGTCGATCTTGTTATCTTTAACTTGACTATTACATTGGTGTGTGATTAACAATGTTTTCCAAATTTCTTTTGTCGTATTACACATGAAAATTCCTTCAAATTCTTTTCTAGGCAAAGCATTATAAATAACCATTTTTGCTTCATTATTTTTAGAGAGTCTCTTTTTAAGATCATCGCTTTGTTTTTCAAAAGGGATAACCTCATCTAATTTGGTTTCTGGATTTTGTTGAATGGGTTGAAAATCACCGTTGGTATTAACATGCCAAAGATCTAGATCTTTTGATTTAACATATGTCTTGATTCTATTTTTCAAATAAATAAAACTATCACTTTCAAAGAGTTGTGGTCTTTGCATAGATTGCCCTTCTAGATATTTGTCAGAATCCAAAGATCGATCCAAGCTTTAAAATACAGTATATTTTAAAGATCTTAAGTGACCTTGGCTCTGATACCAATTGTGGAAACTAGAATGGGGGTTGAATAGTTTACAGGTTCGTTTTCATTTTTAAAACTTTGCTTACAAAATATGTAGATTCGAGTTGTATATTTAACCAATTCACAATATGAACAAGCAATATAACAATCTAAACTAAAGTTAAATAACAATGACAATAATATGAAGAGATAAGGAAAGGAACAATCAAACCAAGACACCAAGATTTATAGTAAGAATCCTACAACGAAATGAACGAAAGCTAGCTTACTGAACGGGTGTCGTTGGTTTCAAACACCGACGCTAGGAATGATCGATAGACTCGTGTACCTAGCTTTAATGAACAAAACCTGCAAGTATAAGTTAAACAAAAAAAGTAACACTAATGTCTATCACGGCTGCGTACCGAAAGGTAGCCAAGCCAAGTGCTAGACTGCTCATTGTCATTATCGGCGTTAACTGTGTTTGAGGTCTATTTTTTTAACGGCAAACGAATAAATAGAAACAACCACGTACTATATAATTAGATGGGCACATAGTCAGTGCAAACCAGAAGTCCCTCTTTTTTAGCACTGAGTAAGAAGCCTACAAGATGCGAAGTTATGTAGTTTAGTTAGTGCATTCATGACATGTCTTACATTCATAATGTATAGATCGAGTCCATGCATTCCAAACTTTTGTAATAGTTAGATCATGGTGATCATAAGAATTAGATCATGATGATCTTGGTAATGTCTTGGTGATGTAAAGTTGTGAAGTGTAAGGAAGATGTGAAGTGTAGTGAAGTTGTGAAGTGTAGGGAAGTTGTGAAGTTGTAAAGTGAAGAAGTTGTATAGTTGTGAAGTTGTGTTGTGAAGTCGTGTAAGTAGTGAAGAAGTTGTGAAGTCGTGCTAGATTGGTTCTAGCTAAGATTAGAACTCGACATCTAGCTTAGTGTCGTAAATTGATATAAGCAACGTTGTGTATAGTTTTCTCCGCCTAAAGGGAGCTTATTGACTAGTGAAGATAACTCTCGAGTTTGGTGCTCGGAGAGTGGAGTAGGGCGAAGAGGTGCTTCGTGACCGAACCACTATAAATTATCGTGTCTGGTTTGCATTTCCTTTTACTTATCTCTTTACATTTATACTTGCATTTATCGCTCTATATTTATATTTGCAATTGTGTGTTGTGTTGCTTATATAGTTTTGATTATGTTTGTGTCATGGATTGATGTGAACATTGATGTGAATATGTATTGTTGGTATAGAATTTATTTAAACACTATTCATATTATATCACGCTTGATCGATAATTTGATACGAAACATTTTTAATATTTTAAAAGAAAAACGTATTCACCCTCCCCCCTCTACAATTTCCACAATTGGTATCAAGAGCCACGTCGCTCTAATTTTCAAAACAAATGGTTTAAAAATTAAGTACGATCCATGTATCAAATTACCCATTAAGGGGGATTAAATATGAAAAGTGTTTTGTTGATTAACTTGTATTAGTTTTGATGTTATATATACTAATTATACTAGCTCAAGATAAAAATGATGCTTAAAATAAGTGTTATATGTTCGGTATCAAATTCAGAAAGTTGTACACCTTTTCGCAAAGTCAGAAAACATTTTTTTACAAAAATTATAATTCTGAGTATCTAGTGGGTGGCCCCCTTAAATATTTAGGCGGCCCTCTTAATTCCTGGGCGGCCCCCTTAATTTTAAGGGGACCACCTGTCTGATTCTACAGTTTTTCAAAAACTTTGAAAAATCATATAAAATGAACCGTAAGTCCGTAGAAGTCGTGCCACCCGCCATTTCAAAGAAAATTGAGTCTACTTTCATATTAAAAGACTTCAAGTATTTATTTCAAACTTAATCTAGTCAGAATGGCAAAATACTTCTTAATGTCCAAAACGTTGAGTCTCGTTTTAACGTAAAACTTGTATTTTATCTTTTCCTTTCGAGTCGGACATTTCTAGTCGATATATCTTTGAAAAATAGTGTAATTAACTTTTCAAAAATATTAAACTTGATTTTTGAAATGGGGAGGAAAGTATTTTATTTTCAAATAAAACCGAGCTATGTATACGTTGTTGTATCTAATACACAAAACGACGACAAGTACTTTTATGTGTTATGCTATGTGATTATATGCACTTCTTTGTGTCTTAAGTTTGTTAATAGAAATTATTAAATGATTGTTGCTAATTCTAATTGAGCTAATTGAATATCTAAGCACATGTGCCATGTACACTATTCGTTTGTAGCTAGTTTTTCGAATTATGCCTAACTAGAACTTATGCTAGATTTCTTGCATTAAGATTACGAAATTGCTCTTGCATTGCATATAGGCATAGATCACTTAATTTACAAATGTCACATAAACATCTTGTAAATCTTTTCGAGTATGGGAATATACTTATGAATAAAAGTTCAATAACTTATCAAGTATATTATTAAATATGTTAAAACTAGTCACCTAAATATTTCCAACGATTTAATCTATTTTCAACAACACGTTTAAATATTTTTAACAACTTGCTTTGTTTGACCTTGGGTTGGTTAAACAAAAGAAAAGATTGTATTAATACATCAGTAACTAAGAAAAAGAAAATGCTTGTGCTTGCATGGTTCTAACATACACACATAATTATATTTTTCTAAAAACATATAGTATTTTAAAAAATATGCGTGTTGTATAAAAATTGTTAGAAAACTCATATATATACTCATAAAATGTCAAAAACTATGTATATTATACATAACAACAAATAGTTTTTCGCACAAGTAAAATTTACGACAATCTTGGAATAAGAAATTAACTTATCATTATTCATCAACCTCACCTTACAACTAATCTTTGGATTAATGGAACACACTATTTAAATGTTTATTTATTTTCTTTTAAATGAGTGTTCGTGAGGGTCAAGAAAGATTTCGAGAATATATCAATTCATTATTCAAATTATGATTGATATCTTTATTGAATCTAATTGACAAGTTTTCGTGTATGGACATGAAATTGGATTCTTATTTGTTTAGCTTCAAGACTATATCAATATATAGAGATATTATCTTGGATCTACATACTCAATCACACTAGATTGATATGAAAATAATTACATCCTTTTCTAGATGAAAAGAATATGCATCGGATCATAAATCACACTTTTGTTGATGATGCCATATTGAGTCTACTTGTCCAATGGTTGTGTTCCAAATATTATACTAATATGTTTAATACACGCATCAAATACACAATGAAGTAGGATTGACGACTTGGATGTTTCGTCCGAAATATTCAAGCAATTTACATTGCAATGCAATTGGTAAATGTGTCATTTCCGAAAAACCAAACACGAGCAAACTAACAATATATGTAAACTTTGCTCATACAACATAAAAGCACAACTCATAGCTAAAATTCACTTTTAACTAAATTCTAAAATAAAAATAATATTCTTGTTTATTCACCTAGGATAACATGATGTTTGGGAAACATTATGTTTAATGATTTTATGGACTTATCGTATTAAACGATTGATAAAGGATAATATATATCCTATGCATCTTATTTTCTTCGTAGCATAAATGGTTGTGTTACAAGAAAATACACTACATATCATTTGAAAAATATAAGTTATTAGAATTGAAAAATAACCTATCAAAATATGTATCAATGCATAAACAAGTAAAAATACATTTATTCAAATACTTATTTAATTATGATATACAACATTGATAAGAATATTAATTTTAGAGAAGTATATTTTTTTTAAAATAAAATATGTCTCTTTTCAAACATTTATCATTAAAGAATCACAAACTCAATTAAGATAAATAATATTGATGAGATTCACTTCACATGGCATGAAATGGAGAATTCTTAAAACACTCTCAATATAACATATTTGTCATTGTCACAAATAAACACATCTCTTGGCTTTTGAAAAACCAAACACGTTAAATATCACATGTGACAACTACACATGTAAGATGACTAAATATAAGACATCCATTAAATCAAGCAATATGTAATCGAAATCAAACAACCTATAGATCTTGAACAAAAGATTAAAACATCTTGCTTACGCTTATCTTGGAATTCCACACATCTTGATTAGGATTATGCGAACCGGAATTAAAGTATGTTAGTTGAGTCATGTTAGGTCCTCTATGAAAAGATAATACAAATTTTATCTTTGCTACACTTCATTAGGCAAATATAAGAATTCTATTTTGTCTAACATGAGAATGACTACTGGAGAATCTATTGCACTAGAAATTCAATTTGACCTAACGGTTGAATTGCTTCCAAGAGTGAAGTTGGGTTCGGTGTATAACCCGTAAAAATGGTCGTGTTTAGCCTGAATTGAGCACCACTAGTGATAGTCTCATATTCATTCTCTAATTTGATTAAATGGCTCTTCCTAAATATGCCTAATGATAGTATACATCGATAAACTTTGTATCTCATTAGGAGTACACACTAAGCACGTAGAAATTAGGCTTTTCCTTAGTCAATCTAGACAACATCGCTGGCATCCTCACCAAACCACTCAAACGTGAACCGTTTAATTTTTTTTGTCTAGGTCTAGGAATGATGAAACAAATCTCATAAACGTGTCATTCTCATTTTAATAGTCTTGTTACTATTAAATACATTCCGATAAATCTCGACAACTTAATCATTTCATCCGAAATGTTTAAGCATTTTTAATTCGCGAAATGCAAATTAAAATGTCACTTATTGTTCATGTCTAAGTCGTTTCACAAAAACCTTAATCATGCCTCTATTATTATATAGATGGTTAATATCTTCCGTCCACATTTCCGTTACCACCTTTAAGACAACCCCGTACCTCGTTGTGTGATTGTTCTACGAACAATCGCAATATTCGAGAAGAGCTACATAACTTCGCGGATGAAGTTCATCGTATGCTAACCGTCATCCATCATGAAATTGTCAAGCTCATCGCTTCCGTCGTTATTTCTCTTCATTTATTCTTTTTATTCCACAACTTATGTCCGGATGAGCACGAATTAAAAGGGAAGGGAAAACACACATCTTCACATATATCCTTTAACCAAACACTCTCAAGAACTCACATAGGTGATTCTTATTCACTAGAAACCACAAGATACACTTCTACCATACACTCAAACCTCATAACTATTATTCACTCTTGTTAGTGATCATTAGTTCTAGTACATCCCCAAATCACCAAAGTGAAATGAAAAACCGAGACATCCTTACTACTATCAACCTCGAGTCATCCACCTTGTCATCTTCACAAGAAGATTCACCATGTAACCATTCCCCACAAGTGAATTTCGTAATGAAATGTGTCTCATCTTCATATCCCGACACTCATAAGCATGTGTGCCTATGTTGTCAAAAGTCAAGTGAATTTCGTAATGAAATGCGTCTCATCCAATCATTTCCACTTTTTAACAAGTGAAGAACACAAAGAAGATATTCAATCTTCAAAGTGTTGTTGAGTCATCACAATATCGTGTCTTTCATTTGTTCATTTCTATGGATGTTGATGTCTTACAAAATTTTAAGTTAAATCAAGATTAGATCGAGACCGACTTACACATAGGTGAATGGTGATAACAACATATGATAATTTTTTAATGCTTGTACATGTGTACATCTTTATCCAGGTTTTAATTCACAAAGTCTTGTTTTAATAGATTTAGTTGACGTGTACTTACCAAAGAGTTATTAAAGTTGTGGACTTGACATGCATGTAACAATAATGCATTATTGTTGTCATCTAACGAAAGTTGTTGTACTTAACTGTTTTTGAAGTAATAAAGTTTACCGGAGAAATATTTTACCCAAAAAGTTGTGAACTTATGGTCTAACCATGAAAGTTTCAAGCATGCAAGAGATATCAGTCGAGTGACGATATATGAAATCTAACCAAGAGGTGAAGATGAAAATCGTTCCACACGTAGTCTCAAATCTTGGATCTGGTTATTCTTGGTTGTTGTTTACTAGTATTAGATTGAAGCATTTATTCGTCATGCGTTGTGTTTAGATCGAACCATTTAATCCATTTAAATTTTTATATAAAAATATAAATTAATTAATAACCATTCTTTAAAGTGGTTATATGAACTAAATGAGTTAAACAAGTCGACCCGCTAACTTATTTAACACGTGTAACACATTTAACCAGAGCTATATGAGACATGTTTGATTACATGTATGTAAACATGTTGGGTCTAGGAAATCTACTCTGTTTAACTGTAGACATTTGAGCAACCTTGCCTATTCATTTTGGATTTTCGGCCCCAAGTACTGTAGCCTTAAATTTAAAGACTAGATGTTTAAATAAAGGGATAATTCCATTTCTAGCCCAAAATCCAACCCCAAAATGCAATCCTAAGTCCAGGAACATCTTTTTCCAAAACTAGACCCGCGCAACTAAGCTACTGGGCAACCATGGAAGAATTTGACAAGTGTCCCATTTTTTATTATTAAAGGACAAAATGTGTAAGGTATGTGTAAGGTATATGTACCTTAATGTTTTTAGGGAAACCACTAGTTTTTTGGGCAACTTATGTATGGGCAACCGGGCAATTTGGTCATTTTACCACTACACTTTTCTATTAAAATTGTGCAACTGTACTTATGGGCAACTTATACAACAGGGCAACCACTTTTATAAGACTTTTTTGTACTTTGTAAAGTTTTGTTTTACTTCCAATCCCAATACACACAATTTTTATTTATTAACAAAATACACTCATCTACTTACAGCACAAAATACACACCTCTGCTTCATATTCCAATCCCAATACACACACTTTTTATTTTTTAACAAAATACACCCATTTGCTTCCACCACAAAATACACACATCTGCTTCATAAAACCAAATACACACATCTACACAAACTAAAGAACTTCTTTATCGATGAACACGATGAACAATACACACACCTTTATCGATCAACACGATGAACACCTTCATGTTAACTAAAACCCACAAACCCAATTACAATATTTCTTAACCGAAACCTCCACCGTGTTTATTAGTCCATCTATGGCTAGAAGTAACGACTTGTATGATGTAAAAATCATTGTTAGGTCTAGTGTTAAATTGCTTAAAGAAATTAAAGATCTTTTGAAAAAGAATCCTACTCGACAGAGGTTATTTAGAAGAACTGTATTTGGACCGTGGTTGGATATTTTGTCGCACGACAATGATAATCATTTGATGCACTATGTGTTGCATCACTATGTATTTGTCTCTAAAATTACTTCGGCATGTCCCCTACTTATATTCAATATTGGCGATCATTGTTTACAGTTTGGCCGGCAAGAGTTTTGTTTAATGACTGGTTTTCGATTTGGTAAAGTGTCAAAAAAATATTCCAAATTAAGTCCTTTTTGCCAGCGTTTATTTCGAGAAAAAATTACCAAAAAAGGTGTTCTGAATTTAAAATCTATAGAACTTTTGGGAGTTCTTAGGAATACAGAAACATGGATAGGTTTGTCCGACATGGATGCGGTAAGGGTTTGTCTCCTACTTGTTGCTGAGTTAGTGTTTATGGGTAAGGAGGACAGGAATTGCATTCCTAGGCATTTAGTGTCATTGGTGGAGGATTTTGATTGTTGGAACATGTATCCTTGGGGGGAATACATGTGGGCCAAATTTTATTAAAGGGCGGTGAATGTTGCAGCTAAACATAGAGAGTTTCATTTGGTTAAGAAGAAACAAAATCCAAATTACTACCCCACATATAATCTATATGGTTTTCCTTTGTCTTTCAAGGTTAGTAAATTTTCATTTAGTAATTTTAAATTGTTTTTAATTATCTTTTATAATTCTCTTTTGTTTCTTATAAATACCCGCTAATATACTTGAATGAATCTTTTTAGATATGGATTTTGGAGACTTATCCAAATAGCAGAAAATGGTGGTCGAAGAAGGATAATGTGTTACCGCGTGCTCTTGCATGGTCAAATGTTGCCAAGTTTGGAAAAAATGATTATAATGGTCTTCTTGGACCGGTAAACCCACAAACTACCTTATTTTAGTTTAAGTATATATACTCATTAGTGATTATAATTTGTTAGGATTCGAATCCAAAATTGGAACTTTATGCAACTCCTTTAGAGCAGCAGACCGAATGGTTTAAAGCAAGTATTGAATATATCAATGGTTTGGTTGACTTAGACATGAATGTTTCCGAAGATGATATTGGTGGTGACGTATCAAACAATTCTTTTGATTTGAATGAAAATGCTGTCTCAGGCAATGGGAACAATGATGTTCTTTTATTGGAAGGGGGAGATGGTTTTGTGGATTCAGTTTGTGGTGATACTAATCATGAAGATAAACAAGATCAACAAGATCAACAAGATAAACAGCCCTCGTTAGCTGATGTTCTGCATGAACTTCGTGCTCTTAGAAAGGAAATTGCTTTGGTCAAGGTTGATGATGCAAGGATTTCAAAATTAGAGAGATTATTGAATGACAACTTTATACTTTCTAATGATAGGTCAAAGGGTAATCATAATGCTGTGAACGCAGGATTAACTACTTCGGCTAATCATCCATTGGTTCGTATCTACCTATATCATAAGTTAATTGTATTAAAAATATATTTGTTTTATATTGTTGTTACCCATAATTTATATATTTTTGAATTACAGTCAACTTGTTCTCGTCATGTGGTTGACAATCCCATAGTTGCTTGTGCTGGTACTGGAATTCATAATCCAGCTACTAACAATGATAGCCGAGACTCTAATCATAATGATGTAAACACAGGATTATCTTGTTCGGCTAATGATCACATGGTATGTATCAACCTATATCATACTTATTCTGTCGACCCTGAACATTCTGAACAACAACCCTGCCGTCTTGTACTGTAGCTTGATTCCTTGTGTTGGACGAGGTTCTAAGTTTATTTTTATTTATGATGAAGGAGTTTTTTAGTATGACTGGGGTTGAGTAGGGCAAGTGTGTTGTTAGGTTTCTCGATTAGGTTATCATTGGAGAAAGTCCCAATTTAAGAATTGTGCGTGTCAGCAGAATGTTGTTGATGATAATAAGGGTCGGTGGATTTGTTGATGACTAAGAATGATAATGTTGAGGTGAAACATTAACATCAAGGCAAGAGTAACAACGGTCTGTTTTGTTGAGACATATAAAAATCAACATTATCTTATTCTCGTTGGCATGTGCCTCGTGTTGCTTCAGGTAAGCATATAGTTGATCAAAGTTTGAATCCTTCAAGCCTTTGTTAAGTTTCACAGCTGTAACAAATCTACCCCATTCAGGCAGCATGTTATTCACAAACTTTGAGTTCAACTGTATTTTTGACATTGTCATCTTGATGTTCCGCATGTCATTAATGAGCTTGGCAAACCGTAACATTAGTAGTCGTGAATGGTTTCTGCATTGTTCGACGAAAGTGTCAAAGTCATCATACAGTTGTGATTTTTACGTCTTCTTTGTTAATTCCGATCCTTCCAAAAGCACTCACATTGTCCTATATGTCCCTTTGCATCAGTGTAATGATTAATTAAGTGAATAGATATCTTTTGGTAAACCTTAAGTTATTATGTTTGTGCCCAATTCTGCATTGTACCTAACCTTCTCCATCCTGTGACAAATCCGAATAAACTCATGTCGTTCAAGACCCAGATTGAGTGAACAATCAGCTCCTTCGCAACAATTACCATCTGTTTCTCCAACTGAAATGTCTTTCATCGATTGACTTTTTAATATGGTAAACTCCCATTATCTTACCCCGACAGATAATCGAATACGAAACAAGCAGTGCTGGAAATCCTTGTGATTATTTCTTCTCTGCTTTTGAATATAACTTACAAAAGCATAGGCTCCAGAACTTTTGTACACTTTGCTCCTTGTTTGAACTGCTGATTTTGGATCTCCAAGAATTTAAGTTGTAGGATAAATAGAGTGTATCCTTGAAGTGGGAATAGGACTAACATTCATAGTGGATTCTAAATTAGTGAAGTCTGCCACTATACCCTCATCATCATAAGATGCATTGGTAAAAATACCATCATTTGGATTGTCATAAATATCCTCAAGAGCAGGTATTTCTGAATCATCTTGGTCAATATTGGTTAGATCAGTGAAGGATAGTCCACCATAAGGACAGGCAGTACTAACTGGGTGTAGGCTAGCCAGTATTAACTATGTTAGTGACTAGCTAGCTTAGCACATCCTGCTGTCGAAGCAAAATCCTAGTTTTCTTTGGGCAAACTCCTTCCAGAGAGCTTCAGCTGGAAGCTAGCATTCATTAGCATCCTGTTCTTGCCTTTTAAGTCTTTCAAGCTCATCCAAAAAGACTTGATCCTCCTTATCTACTTGCTTGAAGTCAGGATGCTTGGTAGGTTCTTCACCTGCATTATTTACTTTTGAGCTCTTGACTGTTGAAGTATAAGAAGACCATATTGGCAGTACAAAGAGGTCCTAAGCAATTCATCTTCTATTCATAATCACCAAACCTTATCAAATTATCTTTATGTACCTGCATTGTGATTACTTTCTTGTAGACCTGCATGTTTGTTAACTTGATTCTCAGATCTCACAGGTTGATATCATTGAATCAGTTAAATTTTAAAAAAATTCCAAAAAGAATCAAACAGCCAATTGGTTCTTTTCTGCAACATTTGGTTTATTTTCTAAAAAGGATATGTGCAGGTTTTCTTCAACTCTCTTGGTTTTCTAAATTGTATCACTAACAGCCTGTGCTTATGTAGAGAATACCCAACAAAGAACCCTTTATCTAAATTTCACCATCAAACTTAGCCCAGGTGGTCAATGGTATTTCAAGATATCCACATGCACCCAAAGGTCTTATATAGCTTTGTTTTGGTATTTACCAGTATAAAGTTCATAAGGTTCTTATTTGAGGCTTGGTCACTAATACCCTATTAAAGGACCAAATAACAAGCACTACTAACATGCTCAGCCCAAAAAAGTTTTAGGTAAAAATGAATCTGCTAGCATAGTTCTAGCAGCCTCAATAAGGGTCCTGATCTTTCTTTCAGCAACTTTATTTTGTTGTAGAGTTCTGGCATTACTGTGTTCCCTCTTGATCCCTTTTGACCTACAGAATTCAATAAAATCCCTGTTCTTAAATTTTGTACCATTATCACATCTAATAGTTTTAACCTTTTGATTTAATTGGTTCTCTATTTGTCTTATAAAGTCCTTAAGGATTCCACTAGTTTCATCCTTAGTTCCTAAGAAGAACACCCAACTAAACCTGCTAAAATCATTAGTGATAACCAGGCAATAAGTTTTATGGTTTAAGCTACCTTACAGATGTAGTTCCAAACAATCCATATTGCAGAAGCTTAAGGGCTGACTAATAAGCTTTACTGTCTTGCCTTACAGAGCCTTATGTTGCTTCCTTTTTGACAAGCTACACAAGTGTGGTTATTTTGAAAAAAATCTTTGAAGGTAATCCTCGTAAACAAGTTTCCCTTCATAAGTTTGTTTAAATTTTTAAAGTTAACATGACCCAACCTCCTATGCCATTTGTTAGATTCATCAATTGTGGCTTTTGCAATCAAACAAGCTAAACCTCCAGAAGGAACAATGTTCTCTAAATTGAAACTGTATATATTGTTTTGTTTGGGGATTCTAAGTAATACTTGATTTTCATTAGGTAACTTAAATTCAGGGACAAAACATGACATTCAGTGTCAGTGAATAGAACCTTGTTCTTCTTGTCACACATCTGTGACATAGAAAATAGATTGAAATGCTGAAGTTCTTTCACAAAGCACACATCCTCAAAATCTAACTTCCCTGTTTTTATTTTACCTTTACCAGTTATGTAACCTTTACTTCCTCCAAAAGCAACAGGGCCACCATTAAAGGCTTGATATTCAGCAAGGTAGGCCTTGTTTCTAGTCATGTGCCTGGGAAATCCACTATCAACAATTACTTTGTTCTGTAAAGCTCTATGTGGATAATCCTGCACATTAAGTATAAGAAATTAGATTCTCTTAGGGACCCAAGCCTATCTGGGCTTGAGTCCGCCTAGTGGATCTTTGAAAGTGAAACAATTTCTAAGACATGATCCACTTTTGTATTTGGAGACTTTGTGCCAGTAATGTCTTTTTGGTCTCCAATTACAACCTGCTGAGGACTTAACAGCAGTTTCTCTTTTTCCCTTAACAGCACTAACTGCATTTACCTCAACAGTATTAACCTTTTGTTTTGAAAAATTTGTTCCAAGTGCTGTTGTTCTATTAAATGACTTTTTAAAAGGTGAAACAGATTTATGAAAGCCACCCTTTGGTCTAGCATTATTCACAATAGGCTTAACAATATTAACTTTCGGAAAGCACAATAGTTTTGTACTCAACTACTTCACTACCATGCCCTGTCTGTTAACATTATATGATGGCCATACTAGCGGTGTTAACAGTGTTAGTACCGCTAGCTCTAGCATTATTAACTGGAATTTTTCAAGTTCTAGTTAGTACTACTGCTTTTGGAACAAATTGGTTTTACGATTCATTTTTTCCTTTGCCACATTGTTCAAATTGGCCTAATTTCCCTTTGACTAGACTTCTTTTTTCCTCATCCTATTGTTTAACCTCAGCTTGCTTATCCATCCTTTTTTCATGGAAATCATAATCTTTGATAAGATGACTAAGACTTCCACATAAAAAACATGCTTTTTTAGTAAACCCATATCCCAACCCCTTTTTGTCAACTTTAGGATTTTTACTATGTGTGAATTGATTCTTAATAGTTTCCCTAGGAGTTTTTACTTGCTTATGAGCAAAACTAGGTGTTTCTTGTTCTTCTGTTGGTAGAGACACATGCTCATCTTCACTATCTGATTCATACTCCTCAATGAATAGTGACATAAGACCAAACCAGTAGGTTGACTTACTACTTTAGGTTCATTGGCAGCTTGTTCAGACAAAGATTCATGTGTTTTATCACTACAATTTGATTCACAAGTAATAGAGTCACTGGTTTGGTTTTCAGATTCACTAGTTTGAGACAATTTTGTACCATATGTAAATTGTGAATAATCTATTTCAATATCAGGTCCATATGGCATGTAATTCCCTGTCATGGGTGGGGGTACAGCATGCATTCCTTCTGCTGTGACAAACCTATCATACAAAGGCTAATTTTCTAAATCACTTTCCTTATTCATAAATACACTTTGTAAAACTTTATTTTCATAACTCAAGATGCCATCATACCTGTAATCCCCATACCCAAGCCCAAATTTATCATTAGCACTCATCTGAGTATTTAGTAGTTTACCAAGATTTTTAGAAAGTTTGTGTCCATTTTTTCTACTTTAGCTTTTAAATTTTCTTTTTCTTTTCAGCTTCTGCCAACTAGTTTACTTATGTATGTGAGGACATCATTTTTGATCATCTAAGTCTATTTTTCATAACCTTATTCTTTTCCCTCATACCAAAGTTGACTTTGTTGATGAGCAACTAATTGTGCTTTAACTTTCTTAAAGCTTGAGTATATGCCAGTATTTTTATGTTTGCATCACTAAGTTGTGCTCTTTGTTCATCATACATTTTTTTAAGTTCAGCATAAGACTCTTTACATTCTTTATAACAAGAAGTTACCTTTGTGTCTGAGCCTGAACTGTTGCAAGCCATTAAAGCATAATCTTCTTCTTCTTCTGAGTGACTGGTCCAATCAACACCTTCTCCATCAATAGTCACCAAAGCTTTAGAGTCCTCTTGTTTACCAGATCTTCTCATATTCTCTTTATCCTTATTGCCAGAGTTCCAAGCATCTCTCCTCTTACTATCTTGATTTCCCTTTGTTCTACACTCTCTAGCAAAATGCCATGTCTTGTGACAATTATAACACTCGACTTTGGTTTTTCAACCAACTTGGTTCCCTCGCTTCAAATTATAGCTTTCTACTGTCTATTTTGTAGAACTTTTTCATTCTTATTGAAATTCATGCGCCTGCCATTTCAAGTCCATATCTTCTAAATCAAACTCATTAAGCTGTTCCAAATGTTCGGTTGATACGATTTTGCACTCGTTCGATCCAAGCGTTTTCGCACTCGTTTGATCGTGACGTTTTACCACCTATTCGTTCTTCTCCTCGTTTCCAATAACAAACTAAGCCACGAAAAAATGTTTATGTTTTCCGAGTGATTAAACAACCTAGCTGCCGAACTCCAATAAGCTTAGAACACCAAAAAAAACCACGCTATCCACCCGAGGCGATTGATACCAATTGTAGGTTCCGATTTAATGCTTCCACTTCATAACACGAAACACGAATCCAAGAAACTAGGGAGAGAGAGAGTCGAAAATGAGAGAGAGAGAAAAGAGAGATAAGAAAAATAGATTTTTAGAAAAATAAAAACTAGATATTTTCATATGAAAATATCTATATATATATTTAGATATTTTAGAAAATATCTAAATATATATATACCCCTACACATTTAATGTGACGCGCGGGATATATAACTAGGACCCGGGCTCGGGTTTTGCTTGGGATTAAACCCAAAACATATACAATATTAGATTATCTATCGAGCCCGATTCCCGATAATATTTAATTACAACATTAACTAATTAAAGACCGAAGCTCCATCGTAGAGTGACCGAGCTTCCTTGTTCGACTCAATAAATTGAGGCTAACATCATGTAGACAAACAGTGCTTTGAAATTCAAAAGAAATATATTTTGATTGAAAACGATCGACTCTTAGATCAGCTCATTTCTCGAGATATTGTGAATATTGCTGTGAATTCTTCGTTGGATGAAAATACTTATGTGAATGTAAATTCTTTTGTTGCAATGAATGATTCTGTGAATTATGTGGAAATATGCAACAAGTGTCTCGAACTTGAAGCTGAGCTTATCAAACAACACAACATGGTTGAAAAAGATGAGTATAATAGACTTTTAAAAAGATTTTCTAAACTTAAACAACACTGCATTTCTCTTGAAATTGCAATGCAACTCAATAAAGAAATTTTTCAAAAGACTAACACATCTTTGAACCAAACTGAACCTTCATTTGATCAATTGTTTGAATTAAACAATTTGAAAGCTGAGCTTCAAGCAAAAGACACGATAATCAAGAAGTTGAAAGCATACATTAAGCGTGTCAATGGAACTTCTACCAGTGAAAGTGCGAAAAAGGACTTCAATGAAATTGAGACTATCAACATTGAACTGGAACATAGGGTGACAAAACTAACTGCTGAGAATGAGCATTTGAAACAGACTTATAAACAACTTTATGATTCAATTAAACCATCACGTGTTTGTGCTAAAGAACAAACTGAATCTTTGGTTAATCAAGTAAATCAAAAGTCTGTTGAAATTTCTGATTTAAATGCTCAACTTCAGGAAAAAGTGTTTGTCATAACAGCATTAAAAAATGATCTTAGGAAATTAAAAGGAAAGGAAATTGCTGATAATGCTGCCCAAATGTCAAATGCTGCCACTATTGCTCTAGGAATGTATAAGCTTGACCCAGTAATTTTGGCTCCTAAGGTTAAGAATAATAGGGAAGCTCATGAATACTACCTTAAGCATACTATAGAATAAGCTGCTATTCTTAGGGAGGTAGTTGAACAAGCTAAATCAAGAAACCATTTAGATAGTGCATCTTACTCAGCCTGTATGTATGTTAAGCTGATTCAAGAGTTGCGAGGTTATGTTAGAGACACTTGCCCTGATATTCACAAAGCTAGTGAGAAATTAGTTGCGGTCACGCCTATTAACAAGAAGAAAACAGTTTGATTTGCTAACACTATCACATCATTAGGCAACATTCCTAAAGTAACTAACAGACCTCTATTGTCTTCTACAGGAGTAAACCCTTCAACTAGTGCTAGTGGATCAAAGCCTTCAAGCAATACAAAGAATGATAGGATTCTGTAAACACCAAGTAGTAATGAGAAGAATAAAGTAGAAGTCCAATCTAGGAAAGTTAAATCTAGTTTAAATAAAAGGAACTCTGATTCTAAAAATGTCTATAATAAACATGTTAAGCATCCTGTTAAAGGTGCTAAGGCTCTTTGTTCTGTATGCAATGAATGTTTGTTTGATGCTAATCATGCTATGTGTTTAATTGATCATGTGAATAGTATGAATGTGTGTGCTAAATCTGCCTCTAAGAAAAATAAAAAGAGAAAAGAATGGAAACCTACTGGAAAAGTGTTTAACCCTGTTAGATATAAATGGAAACCCACTAGAAGGACTTTCACCTTAGTTGGAAATGCGTGCCCTTTAACTAGGTTAACAACCACTAATAAAGTGCCTCTTAGGGTTCCCATTCTTCTTAAAGTAGTTGCACCAAAACATGTAGTAACTAGAGTATATACCAGGAGAGCTAAAGTACCTAAGTCTGTTCAAAATAGCAAACCTAAGGTTGAAAAATCTATGACTGCTAACAAAATGAAACCTGGTACATCTCGGGGATCCGATACTTCAGTTGCTCCATCTTCTTCTTCTCTTATCAACTGCAGGTTGTCTAAATTGTTCTGTGGTATTTGGACTTAGAATGCTCCAAGCACATGACCGGAGATCGATCTCAGCTCACCAATTTCGTTCATAAATATCTCGGTACTGTCAAATTCGGTAACGACCAAGTTGCGAAGATTATGGGGTATGGTGATTATCAGATAGGGAACGTCACAATTTTAAGGGTTTATTATGCAGAAGGACTAGGTCACAATCTATTCTCAGTTGGTCAATTCTGTGACTCAGATCTTAAAGTAGCTTTCAGAAAATACACATGCTTTGTTCGTAATCTAGAAGGTGTTGATTTACTCTCAGGATCTCAAGGAACTAACCTGTATCTCTGTCCATTGAGGATATGATGTCGTCTTCTCCTATATGTCTCTTGTAAAAAGCCATAAAGACTAAGTCATGGTTATGGCATCGTCGTCTGTCTCATTTAAATTTTGGTGCTATTAATCACTTAGCCATACACAGTCTAGTACGTGGTCTTCCCAGACTTAAATTTGAAAAGGACCATTTGTGTTCTGCATGTGCCATGGATCTTTGTGGGCCTATGGGTGTTGCAAGTGTAAATGGGAAAAAGTACATCCTCGTCATTGTGGATGATTACTCTCGGTTTACATGGGTGAAGTTTCTAGCATCAAAGGATGAAGCTCCTGATTTTATAATCAAGTTTTTGAAAATGATACAAATTAGATTGAATGCAACTGTGAGGAACATTCGTACAGATAATGGAACTGAGTTTGTTAATCAAACTCTGCGAGACTACTATGAATAAGTCGGCATCTCTCGCGAAACATCGGTTGCACGAACTCCATAACAAAATGGTGTTGTTGAAAGGCGAAATTGTACTCTTGTTGAAGCCGATCGAATAATGTTAATCTATGCAAAAGCTAATTTATTTCTATGGGCCGAGGCAGTTGCTACCGCATGTTACACCCAAAACTGATCCATTATACGACATCGCCATGGAAAAACTCCTTATGAGCTCTTACATGATAGAAAACCCGATTTATCCTACCTTCACGTTTTTGGTGCACTTTGCTACCCAAACAATGATAGGGAGAATTTGGGCAAACTTCAAGCTAAATCTGATATAGGTATTTTCATTGGATATGCATCCACGAAGAAAGCTTACCGTATTTACAACCGACGTACCCAAAAAATCATTGAAACCATCTATGTCGATTTTGATGAGCTGACGGCTATGGCTTCTGAACAAAGTAGTCTAGAACCCGCGCTTCATGAAATGACTCCTGCAACACCCAGTTTAGTATTCATTCCAAACCCTCCTCCTTCAGCATCATTGGTACCACCATCGAGGCATGAATGGTATCTTGTGTTTCAACCAGTATTTGATAAGTTCTTCTCTCCTTTAGCTAGCGTTGCCTCTCCAGTTCTTGTAGAAGAAGCTCCAGCTCCTGTTGAATCAACCGGTTCACCTTCCTCAACAACTTTTTATCAAGATTCACCCTCACCAAGTACCTCACAAACCACTCCACAATCACAATCCTAAATAATTCCTCTTTGTGCTGAAGAAGAGTCACATGACCTTGAGGTTGCATATATGAGTAACGATCCTTATTTTGGCATTCCAATTCCAGAAACTGTTTCTGAAGAATCTTCATCATCGGATGTTATTCCTACTACTGTGCACTCATACGCTCCACTCTCAAAACACCTTAGTAAATGGACGAAAGATCATCCGTTACAAAACATAATTGGTAACCCTTTCAGACCCATTTCCACAAGACTCTAACTACACGAACAAGCCCTGTTTTGCTACTATGATGCTTTCCTAACTTCAGTTAAACCTAAGACGTACAAAGACGCACTAACTCAGTCATGTTGGATTAAGGCAATGCAAGAAGAGCTACATGAATTTGAACGTCTTGAAGTTTAGGAACTAGTTCCTCGTCCAGATAAAGTGATGGTTATCACCTTAAAATAGATATATAAGGTCAAATTAGATGAACTGGGGGGAATCTTGAAAAACAAGGCTAGATTGGTAGCTCGCGGATACCGTCAGGAAGAGGAATTGGTAGCTCGCGGAACTAGTTCCTCGTCAGAAAAAGACAAAAATATATTTTCATGTCATGATTTCTAGCATCGATAATATTTACGGCTTTAGAAATGACGTTTAACAATAACACAAAGCTGTAAATAAAGTTCGAATAGAAAACATGACATATGGCTTGCTATTATTTCCGATAGCAACCCGGTCGTCATCTTAAAGGCAAGTATTTCAAAAAGAAAACTTGACCTCTCAACGGGAATTTATTTTAGGGCATGGTCTACTTTATGACCATGCAAAGGCTTGTAATTACTTTGCATCACAACCCGTGCCTTATTTATCCATTAGTGTACGTGTCAGTGCGCTTATGTGTCAAAATAAGAAAAATCTTATTTTTCATGGTGTTGATTTTTCAAAAAAATAAAATAATAATCTCAGTAATTCATCAGAAAATGGTATTTTAAGGCATTTGACCACTCAAACGAGTCATTGTTTGAGGGGGAGATAATGTCAAATTCCCTTTTCAAAAAGTCATCAAGGATTAAATGGAAAAAGGTTTAAACAATAATGGGTTAACAATTAAAAGGGCGTTAATTAAGTTTAGCTTATTTGTGTCTTAAATGTTATGTGTTTATGCCTTTAGGGAGTAAATAGCAAAAATAAGTAGCTAAGCACTATAATGTAAACTTTAGGGACTATTTGTGCCTTTAGGTAAAATATATCATGCCTTAGTAAACTTATGTAGGAGAATAGAGAAGTGGTAAGAGTTCAGGGGGCATTTGTGTCAAAAGTTTAAACTTTTAACACAAACACCCCTTTCCTTCTCTCTCTCGTCACAGTAACTCTCACACAAACACAATTAAAACTTTTCTTCCCTCCCTTTTCAAATCGTCACCCACAAGATCACTCGAACCAGACCAATTCAAGACTAGAGGTAAACTACAAACATGTTCCTTATCATCTAAATATCTTATCTACAAAAAGAATTAGGTTGTAACTCGATTGTTTGCTCAAAATCCTTAGAACTTGGCTTAGGGTTTGCGAAAATTGAAAGGTGACCAATTCCAAAATTGATTGAGGGGTTTTGATGCCTAAGGTGTGTAGTTCACTCGATTGAAATAGGTTTTAAATAGGTTAACATTTGAATGTATTTCTATTGATTCTTGTATGCGAAAAATTGGGTATTAGGGAATGACATGAAAAGTGTGATGGGTTTGTGCTTTATAAGTGTTATTATGCCTATTTGAATGCATTTGTATAAGAAAATCCAAGTCTTGTATGTAGAATTTGTGTTCTTGATTCAAACGAGTGACACCTTACTCGTTCTTTGCTCAAAAATGAAAATTTGTGGCTCATTCTTGTTATATTTTCTATAATAGACATATACATGCGTGATTCATGTGGTTGTGTTGTACAAGTGCCTAAAAATAAAGGTTTGTAAAAATCAAAATCTATAGACGGCTGTTTATACATATAGACGGCGATTTATACATCCACTTCATAGACGGCGATTTATACATCCACATCATAGACGGCGATTTATACATTGCTACTAGACGGCGATTTATACGTCCCATTTAGACGGCGATTTATACACTGAACCTTATACGGCGATTTACACCTAAGTTATAGACGGCGATTTATACTCTAAGTTATAGACGACGATTTATACAAGGGACTTAGACGGAGATTTATACACTATCATTAGGCGGCGATTTATACCTGTTTTAGACGACGATTTATACCTGCTTTAGGCGGCGATTTATACATGGGTTATGAAAATTGTTTTTAATCCTAAATGTTTTAACTTGATAACTCATCTTAGGTTAAATCTTACTTGTATCTCATGTGAATTGCTAACTTAGCTGTGTTTGACCTATAGTTAGTTTGTTGACCATTAAGTTTGTTAGCCTCAAATATTAAGTCAATCTCGGACTTTATCTTACTTATGTAGTAATAGGCTAGAAGGATAAACAGGCTCATAATCGTAAGCTAATCTTGTACTAGTATAGGGTTTAAACCCATTTGTAATCCCGAGCCTGGCCCAAGACAAATACCCCGGCCCATTAAAGCCTAATATGGTCGGCCCCCATTGAGTATAAATACCCCTCTCCAAGTGTGGAGAGGGTGTTGGTCTCATTTGTATTTTGTGCAAGGTAATCAACCATCTATTTTTCTCTCTACTTTCTCTCTCATGTTTCTCTTTCTAAAATTCTTTCATTATCTTCTCATCTAATTTTTCTTGTATCAATGGTGAAGTGAAGGTGATTATTGGTTCCTACATTTGGTATTAATCGCCACGGGGGTGATTTAGTGTTGTGTTCATGTGGTTTTTACATTTTTTTGGTTCAAAAATTCTATACATCTTACAAAAGTGAGTTTTGATCTTCTTATCTACTCAAGGTTTTATCTTGTTTAAAGATTAGGAGGTTTTAAACTTTTATTTTTGTTGTTTTCATAAAATTCGGTACGTGTTTGTGTGAAAAAAAATCTGGGTCGAATTTGTTCTTTTAAAGAAAATTACTACCGAGTTTGATAAAAATAGTACTTCCGAATTTGTCATTTACAGGAGATAGTACATCGAAAATCACCTTTAATATCGAATTTAAAAGAAAGGTAACCAAAAGAAAAGCTAGCTCAGATGGAAATAATTCAACAATTAGTAAACGTGCTTGTGTTTCTATAAGGTCTTGTGTTTGATTCTTGGCAACAGGAATTTTTTTATATCTCTTTTGAAAAAGATAAGTACAACCGAGTTTGTGGTTGTTTGTGTTTCTTTATTTTTATTATTATTATTTATTTATTATTATTATTTATTTATTTATTATCGAATATTTTGAGTTGTACACCGAATTTGCTAAAAAGTCATATTGTTGATAGATCGAGTTGTAATAGTGCACATTTTTTTCGGTTTTATCGAAAAGTGTGTTTTAGGATTTCATTTCATTCTCGGAAGTTAGCATAAAAGTTGTAATAGCTACACAAATTCTCGGTTTCATCGAGTTTTGTGTTAGGAAAGGTATTATTGAATTTTGTAATAGGACAATTGTTAGATAATTTTCGTTTGTAATTTTCATTGCTTTTGATCGAAATTGTCTTCAAGTTCTATTTGAGAATTGATTCATCCGAGAAAAGAATTCACCGAAAATCGCTTTGTCCGAGATCTACTTGTCCGAGAAGTTTTTACCCGAGAAACATTTCTATCCGACAAATTGTTCCGAGTTCGATCATAGACATGTCCGACAAAAGATACCGAATTTGTTACCGATTTTTGTTACTGAATTTGTTACCGAATTTGTTACCGGATTTGTTTAATCGAATTTGTTAATCGAACTTGTAACATCAAGACAAAACCACAACACAACTTTATTATCTTAAGATCCTACAAATCATTTTCACTTTATAATTTAACAAATCATTCATCATGACAACTCCAATCACAACTTCCACAACCGGTAGTCAAATGCATAACAACATCATGGCAGCTGGTTCAAGGGATCATCCACCAATGCTTGTAACGGTCATATATGCACAATGGCGATCACGTTTCTTACGATACATTGATACAAAAACAAATGGTGATGCCTTAAGGAAATACATTCTCCAAGGTCCTTACATTCCTTCTACTGTCGTAATACAAGCTATGCCTGCAATAGAAAATTCTCCAGCAGTTCCTGAACACACAACAGTTGAGACAATCCTGAGCATGTCTCCTGCAAACAAAGCTCATTTTGAATCAGAAAAGGAAGCGATTCATATGATATTGACTGGAATTGGAGATGAAATATACTCCACTGTTGATGCGTGCAATACAGCTCATGAAATGTGGGAAGCTATTGAAAGGCTACAACAAGGTGAATCCCTCAACATTCAAGATGTCAAGACAAACTTATTTTGGGAGTTTGGAAAATTCACCTCTCACGATGGAGAATCAATAGAGTCATACTACTCCCGGTTTTACAAGCTGATGAATGAAATGATCAGAAACAATTTGACAGTTGATAAAATGCAAGTCAATGTTCAATTTCTTCAACAACTTCAACCAGAATGGTCAAGGTTTGTAACAATTGTCAAGCAACAACACAAGTTGGATGAAGTTTCATATCACAAGTTCTTTGACATTCTGAAACAATATCAAAAGGAAGTTAATGAACTCCGTGCTGAAAGAATAGCCAAGAATGCTAACCCATTAGCACTTGTTGCTACTGCTCAACCACATCAAGATCCTTATTATCAAACATCAAAGTCTCACAAATCATATGCTCCAACATCAAGAACATCAATTCTAACCAGATCAAATGCAACTACAAGACACAAAGGCAAAGAGATAGCCAAGCCAATCACACCTCCATCTGAGTCCGCATCTGAAGAAGATAGTGATCCTGAACAAGCTTAGAAGGATAAGGAAATGCAGAAAAATTTAGCTCTCATTGCAAAGTACTTCAAGAAACTCTACAAACTTACCAACAACAACCTCAGAACTTCCTCAAACACCAGAAATATAAATGTGGATACTACTCCAAGATACAAGAATGACAAACAGTCTGGACAGTTTAGAAATCCAAGGACAATGACTGTTGCTGGGGCTAGGGAAACTGTAGGTGGTCAAGTAGTGCAACAGTCCGAGATATAGTGTTTTAACTGCAAGGAATTTGGTCATTTTGCTAAGGAATGCAGAAAGCCAAAACGGGTTAAAGACTTCACGTATCACAAGGAAAAGATGTTCTTATGTAAACAAGCTGAGAAAGGTGTTCAACTTCAAGTAGAGAAATCTGACTGGCTAGCAAACACGGATGAAGAGATTGATGAATAAGAGTTGGAAGCATATTACAGCTATATGGCAAAGATCCAAGAGGTTCCTAATGAAGACTCAGGCACTGATTCTGAGCCATTAGAACAGGTACAATACGATATTGGATATAATGTGTTTTCCAATGAAATACAACATTCTGAGCAATCTGAATCCATTAGTAACACATGTGTAGTGGAAACGGGTGATAGTAATGTCATTCCTGATTTACTATATATGTGTGATAATCATATTTAGAATGGCCAAAATGTTGTAGAATGTGATGATGAGCTTGTTGTGCTTACTAATTTAATTGCAAATTTAAAACTTGATGTCGATGAAAATAAAAAGATTCAAAAGCAATTAAAGAAAGCAAATGCATCATTGACTCAAGAATTGAAAGAGTGTAAATCTACTCTTGCAGAGACTAGTAGAACCCTGGGGAGTCTAATAGTATTCGGGATAGTTGTTTAGTCGCACTTCAAAACAAACAAACTGAGTTTGAGAGGTACAAGGCCTTTAATGACCGTACAGTTGACTATGACAAACTTGAACGTAAGTTAAATGAAACTCTAGGACTATTAGCTCAAAAAGACATTGACATAAAAGAAGGTTTAAAAGTTAAAGCCTACGAAATTTCTGTTGTCAAAGAGAAACACGATGAATTAGTCAAACAGAGTCTTTTAACAAAGTCACATTACGAAGGTCTTGTTAAGGAGAAAACAAAGGTAATAACGAATTTGAAACTTAAAGAAGAAAAATATATTGACAAAATGATTTCAATGGAAAACCAATTAAAGTTTTTGAATGAAATTGTTTACAAAAAGTTTCAATCAATCCAAACCATTCATATGTTAGCACCCAAATGCCCTATATTTAATGGTAGACCTACCTTTGCTAATCTAATGTACCTAAAAAAGGCTCAATATGAGAAACCATGTTTGTATGAGATCCCACATGACCAATCTGATCTTGCAAACAGACTCGTCCCCGATAGGGAAGAGACACTGACTCTTGAAAGAGAGAGTCAAGAAAAATTAAATAAAGACTTAGTGAAACCCTATGATTACACAAAGTTAAATAGTCTTTATGAAATTTTTAAACCCCCAACCCAGGAATATCAAATACAGTTGGCACACGCAAATGAAGTAAGGAAGAAAATGTGGAGAAAATCTTTTGTGAAAACAAAACCAAATATTTTTAAAAACATCGATTTCTTACCAGTTTCCAAGTCAATAAGCAAAAGAAATAACATATAGTCCAAGACAAATAACATAAATCATCTTAAAGAACTTGTCGATCAAGCTTGGGTGAAACATTCTAAAGATCATTTTCGTGCCCCAACTGCTAAAGATATGGAAATCCTGATTAAGACATGTTTGATGCCACTTGCCCTTAAGACACAAATGATAGTTTCATTATTTATTCATGACTTAAGCCAAAAATGCGTGCTGATTTCAAAGTACGTTGAATCTTGAAAACGAAATTGACGAAACTTGAATCTGATAAAGCAGAGTTCTTTAAACATGTTATGATATACTGTGCAAGAAATGTGTGTCTAATGATGTTATGTGTTCTTATTTGCATTCATTATCTGATTTAGATGCGCACACTGAATTGAAATGCTTATATCTTCATAAAGTCAAGTAATGTGAATGTCTTGCACAAAAGCTTTCAAAACCGAACTGAAATTTGGTTTAGTAAGGAGGTTTATACAGACTTTTATGAAGTTTTGCTAAATTAGAAAAACACTCGATTTCTCTTGAACTCGCTTTACAAAAATGTCAAGAACAAATGAAAAATAACACAGTTTGCAAAGAAAAAGTGTCAAATGTATTTCTAAAAGAACGTGAACAATATTTTGAGATACAAGATTTGAAAGCTCAATTGCAAGATAAGAACATTGATATAAGTGAGTTAAAGAAACTCATTGAGAAATACAAAGGAAAGTGTGTGGAAACTAAGTTTGATAAACCATCTGTTGTTCGACAACCAAATGCACAAAGAATTCCAAAACCATCAGTTTTAGGCAAACTGGCTCCTTTTTCAGACTCTCTTGAGAGGAAAAAATTTTCACAAACAAAATCGGTTCCCAAAACTAATGTGTCAGAGGGTTCATCAAAACCAGTCACTACACAAATTTTGCCTCAAACAGCAACACAAGCTGTAAGAAACACAATTTATTAAACCAGTGCCTTGTATCAAATTGACACTAAGGTACAAAAAAAACTAGAGCACCAAAGTTGCCTCAGAACTTCTAGGAATACTAATGCCTCGCGTGTCTCTCTATAGAGTGAATTTCACAAACTAATGTAAGCAGACCACAGCTTAGAGCACTCACGGAAGAAAGATAAGGTCGTGCCACAATAAACATGTGGAGGATAAGAAAGGACTGAAGTAGAAGACCCCCATAGGATTTCTAGTATTTTCTAAAAAAACAAAGTCATGTAACTGCTAGTACTGACCAGTTAAATCTAGAACATGAAATTTAATGCTGTTTGTGCTACTTGTGGAAAATGTGTGTTTAATTCGAATCATGATGCTTGTGTTTCTAAATATTTGAATGACATGAATGCTAGAACTAAGAATCCTAAAGTATTGCCTATTAGTACTAGAAAACCAAAAAGTCAAGCAAACAAATCTATTGCAACACCCCATAAGAAAACAGTTATATCAGAATCCACTACTCAGAAATCCAAGAGTTACTATAGGATGTTGTATGAGAAAACTAGTAAGGCGTAGAAATGGTGGATATAACAACAATGCCCATCAGGATATAAATGGGTTCCTAAGACAAAAACAAAATGGGTGCCTAAAGTTAGGAATGAGAATGTGCAAAAAAGAGTTAGTTTTGCTATAGATAATGCATCTAGGATAACTAATGTCTTGAAACTCATAAATACTTTAGGGTCCAATTTGTCAAATATTCCATCGTCGTCTAATTCTCTTTCAGATTGTTCAACTCATCCTATTCATTGTTGACTCTAGATGCACAAAGCACATGACGGGCAATCTAACGCTGCTGTGCAATTTTGTTAAAAAATATATGGGTATTGTTCATTTTGGAAATGATCAATTTGCTCCAATTCTTGGTTATAGAGATTTGGTTCAAGGAAATATCATGATCAACAGGGTTTATTACGTCGAAGGACTCAATCACAATCTCTTCTCGGTTGGTCAATTTTGTGATGTGGATTTGGAGGTTGCTTTCTGGAAATCTACGTGTTTTGTTAGAGATCTTCAGGGAAACGATTTACTCACCGGTAACTGTGGATCTGATCTCTATACAATTTCCCTTCAAGAAACAACGTTATCAACTCCACTCTATCTCATGGCTAAAGCCTCACTAACTCAAGCATGGTTATGGCATCAAAGACTTTCTCATCTTAACTTCGACTACATCAACTTGCTTTTAAAGAAGGATGTCGTGATTGGTTTACCAAAACTGAAGTATGTCAAGGATCAACTATGTTCCTCTTGTGAAGTGAGTAAAGCAAAAAGAAGTTCATTCAAGATAAAGGTTGTTCCAAGTTCAAAAGGTCGGCTATATTTGCTTCATATGGACTTATGTGGTACAATGCGGGTTGCTAGCATAAATGGGAAAAAATTTATTCTGGTAATTATAGATGACTATTCTAGATACACTTGGACTCTCTTTCTACGTTCCAAGGATGAAACACCAGAAGTTTTAAAAGATTTTCTTACGATGATCCAAAGAAATCTTCTAGCCCATTAATTTTTGTTCGAACTGAAAGAGGCAATGAGTTCTTAAACAAGACACTCAATGCATTCTTTAAACAGGAGGGTATTGAGCATCAAACTTCTACTTTGAACAGAACGGCGTTGTCGAAAGATGAAACCGTACTCTGGTTGAGGCTGCTCGAATGATGCTTTCAGCTTCTAAACTTCCTTTGTTCTTTTGGGCTGAAGCAATTGCAACCGCATGCTATACTCAAAACAAATTAATAATAATCCCAACACATGAGAAAACGACATATCACATCATCAATGACAGGAAACCTTCAATTAAACACATTTACATCTTTGATTTCACTTGTTACTTAACCAGAGATGGTGAAAATTTGGATAAAATGAAAGAAAAAGGAGATCCATGCATTCTGGTGGGATACTCCACTCAGTCAAAGGGATATAGAGTTTACAACAATAGAACAAGATTAATAGTTGAATCCATACATCTCAGATTTGATGAGATCAAAGAGATGTATGAGATGTCTGTTGCTAATGACACTTCAGGCCTTGTTCCCCAACGACAAAAGGCGTCAGATTATGACAACTCTGGCCCCAAACCACTACTACAAAATGTTTCTCCTTCAGCAGATACAACTGTTCCATCACAACAAGAGTTAGATCTTCTATTTTGTCCTTTGTACGATGAATTTTTCAATGTGGGTACTTCACGTGTCAACAAGTCTTCTTCTCCCACTGACAATTCTGCTAAACAAGACACACTACCTTCAACGAATATTCACCCTACAACAGAACCATCAACTCCAACACATGTCAATGCTGAAGAAAACAACAATGATCAAGCAGAATTTACCAATCCTTTTTGTACACCGGTACAAGAAGTTGTTGAGTCTTCCTCACGCAATATTGGTAATTCAAATATGCATACCTTTAATCAACCTCAAGATTCTGAATATTGATGGACAAAAGATCACCCGTTAACTCAAGTTCGTGGAAATCCATCGAAGCCAGTTAAGACGACAAATTGCAACCGATCTTGAAATGTGTATGTTCGCACTCACCGTGAGTACAGCTGAACCAAAAAACATTAAGGAAGCAATGGCTGATTCTGCATGGATAGAAGCAATGCAGGAAGAGCTTCATCAATTTGACAGACTCCAAGTCTGGGAACTCGTTGACAAACCCTTTGGCAAGAACGTAATCAAGCTAAAGTGGTTATGGAAAACAAAAAGGATGAAGACCAAACTGTCATTCGCAACAAAGCACGACTTATAGCTAAAGGTTATGCTCAGGAAGAGGGTATTGATTTTGAAGAATCATTTGCTTCAGTTGCTCGCTTGGAAGCTGTTCGGATTTTCATCGCATATGCTGCACACAAGTCTTTTCTAATTTATCAGATGGACGTGAAAATGGAATTTCTTAATGGTCCATTAAATGAAGAGGTTTATGTTGCACAACTAGACGGGTTCATTGATCCTGATCATCCAGAAAAGGTTTACCGTCTAAGGAAAGCTCTATATGGATTGAAAAAAGCTCCAAGAGTATGGTATGATGAACTCTCAAATTTCCTAATATCTAAAGGTTTTACTAAAGGTACAATTGACCCAACTCTATTCACGATAAAATACGGGGAGGACATTCTACTTATGCAAATTTACGTTGATGACATCATTTTTGGGTCTACAAACCCTAAATTTTCTAAACGTTTTAAAAAATTAATGCGCAGTAGATTTGAGATGTCCTTAATGGGGGAAATGAATTTTTTTTAGGACTTCAGATCCACCAATCCCCATGAGGTATCTTTATCAATTAAGCCAAGTACACTTTAGAGATACTTAAAAAATATGGTATGGAAAAAGGACAAAGAATTGGTACACCAATGGCTACGAAACCTAAATTACATGCAGACTTGAGTGGCGAACCCGTAGACCAAACTGACTACCGTAGTAAAATCATGTCACTTATGTATCTGACATCTAGTAGACCAGACATAGTGCAAGCTGTATGTTATTGTGCAAGATATCAAGCAAGACCGACTGAATAACACCTCAAAGCGGTTAAAAGGATCTTTCGATACTTAAGGGGTACCATTAACATGGGACTTTGGTATCCAAAGGATTCTGGCTTTAAACTAACAGCTTTTTCAGATGTCGACCATGCCGGATGCATTGATACTCGCAAAAGCGCATCTTGAGGAATACAATTCATAGGTGATAAGTTAGTCAGCTGGATGTCAAAGAAGTAAGACTGTACTGCTATGTCATTAGCAGAGGCTTAGTATGTGGCGTTATCTGCAAATTGTGCTCAAGTAATGTGGATGAGGACACAACTTAAAGATTATGGCTTTAACTATAACAAAATACCATTGTATTGCGACTCTCAGTCAGCCATAGCAATCTCATGCAACCCCGTGCAGCACTCCCGTACCAAGCACATCCATACTCGATATCATTTCATCAAGGAACATGTTGAAAACGGTATAATTGAATTGTACTTTGTTAGAACAGAATACCAATTAGCTGATATGTTTACTAAAGCCTTATCCGAAGCTAGGTTTCAGTATCTTGTTAGACGAATTGGTATGAGATGTTTGACTCCAGCAGAAGTGGAGGTTCTGACAAACAAATCTGCTTGATAATCCATCAAACATCAACTTGTATATATTTTTGAGAAAAACAAATACAAAAATATAAAATTTCAAAAATAAAATACAAAATCAAAAAAATCAGAAAAATGTTTTACAAAAAGAATCTTCTCGACATGTCTCTTGGAATCGATAACATATACGTGCCTAGAAATGTTGATTAACATCGACACGGGCGTATAATGAAGTTCGAACAGAAGTTTCAAATGCTTTCAAAACATGTCATTTCTAATTTTCTTTATGACTTGTAATTGCTCTCAGATTGCAACTCGGACCCGAACGACAAAGGAGAGTGTACGTTTCAGTGCGCTTATCCTTAAAGTTAGAAGAGAAGTCTTCTAACATTTGGTTTTTCAAAAAGTTGAACACAATTTTTCAAGAATTTCTCAATGACAATTCATAATCTTTCAAAATTGTGTGTTCAACACTCCATCCCTCATAAAGTTTTACACGACAATTCTTCTACATTTGGTGTCATTTTCAAAATGAGTCAATGTTTGAGGGGGAGTTTTTCGAAAAACAAAGTTTTAATGATTTTGGATACATCATCTCACGACAATTCTTATGTATTCAAAACATTATCAAAAATCTCTTAATAACAACTCAGTAATAATAATGACTACTCAATAGATTGTATGTTATAAGATGATTAAGTGGTTGAGCACAATTTTTCAAGAATTCTTCAATGACAATTCATAATCTTTCAAAATTGTGTGCTCAACAGTTGCTAACCTTCTTTTTATTTTCATTTTAAACTTGGTTCATTTGTTGGTGTCTAACATATGTAAAAATGAGACGGGAGAAGTAATGTTTCTATATAAATTCATGCTAAGAATAAATTTTTTTTCCACAGTATTTTCATGACAAATTTTTAATCACAGGTATTACAAAAACTAAGTGTAATAGTATTTATATTAAAAGGGTGAAATGTAATTCGATGTGATCTGAAAAATAATAAGTGATCTTATCGACTCAAAGTGCTTGATACTCTTCGGAAACGGTTTTATGGTTACAATCTCATACCCAACAACATCTTAATTCATGACGATTATGAAGTCATAAGGTGGTTAGGTTAGGTATTAGTCCTATGATCTACCAGAACAGGAGGGATCTTACCAAGGCACTCCATAGTTGAAAATTGATGTACTTAGGTCTGATTGGAGATGGAATGAGTATAAGGAATAATTGTCGAATAAGATCTGAGCTACACTTGGAACAATCACAACAAGGTGTTAGTAATGACGTCTTAGTAAGCATTGAAGGGGTTGAAGAATGAAAAAGAAATATATGGATAAAGGGTGAAAACAAATAAGCCCTCCCTACACCTTAGGCAAAAACCGGGTCAATACATAATCTATCGGTTTTCACAAAGATGAATTCTGATATTGAAGACGACATCATGGACCCAGTGATGCAATGCACAACCCTTCCCAGCCATTCGAGTTTCTCTCAACAGAAACTTGTCTCATTTGTCACGGAGATACACACGTTATCTATTGACATCTCACTCCGAGATTGTTAATATTGAATAGGTGGCAGTCTGCTCTAGCCTCTGAGTACTAAAACCAAAATGCACTAATCGAGTCTAGAGCCAAGAGATCAATAAAATAAATCTTATTAGGACACATTCCATGACAAACACTTGTTGAACACCAATAAGTTCACAAGTTGTTAACAAGATTCCTACGCATTATCCTTGTGATTTTGCCAGAACATCCGAGTGATACTTAAGTATTCACAGTGAAGATGGAAATCTTACTTGAGCCAACATCAAACAAGCTCTTGGTAGGTGACTTGCGAGATTCTATATGAATCAAACTTGTGCCAACTGGAAAGAAACGATGGTGCGATTCTATGTGAATTAAACTTATTCCAGAAAATGAATTGACGACTCAATCAGAAAGATAGTAACTATCTGATTCACTCTTACCATGTTGTCTGCTTTGAGACGTTCCGGTAATGAGAACTAGCAAGCATGGTAAATCTAATACATTTGTGTTAGAAGATCCTACGCTTTGAGCTGGAAACCCTGTCAAGGAGATTCTTTGAATCTACCTGATCACAGGTACAATATTTATACTGTAAAACGGTCCTACAAAACTGGAGGTTAATCTAACTAAATCCGGATGAATGACAAAGCCATATTCGTCCACACGCTTTATTGCTAACTGTTTTATTTTAGGATTCATATAAAGATGGAGATGGAGATGCCTTATTCCAGCTGAAGTCCGATTCATTACCACATGCTCATGCTCAAACTACAAAGACATACTATAAGCATCAAGATTCAAGAATCAAGAAAGCTCAAGTATTAAAGACAAAGACTTCCGCAAAGTTTGATAAACAAGATCTTTCTTTAAGATATCAAGTCTATCAAGGGAGATTGTTAGCAAGCTTTCAAAAAGATGCGAAGTATAAGCATGTTGGTTAAGACACAGATCGCAAGGTGGCAAAGACGATCAAGACTAGAGGATAAAGATTTAAAGATCTCGAACATCAAGACAAAGTCCAAAGACGATGACAAAGGCTCAAGATCAAAGATCATACAGCATGAAGGAACAAGCCTACAAGATAAAGACAAAAATGCAAAGAACTCAACGACAAGACAATCTCAAAGACCTCACTTCGAGGAAGATTGTTAGCATAAAAAACGAGTCTAACATTGAAGCTTGGAATCTCTTAGAAACCAAGCTTAGGGGGAGATTGTTAGCCTCAAATATTAAGCCAATCTCAGTCTTTATATTACTTATGTAGTAATAGGCTAGAAGGGTAAACGGGCTCGTAATCGTAAGCTAATCTTGTTCTAGTATTGGGTTTAAACCCATTTGTAATCCTGAGCCCGGCCCAAGATAAATTCCCCGGCCCATTAAAGCCTTCTATGGTCGGCCCCCATTGAGTATAAATACCCATCTCCAAGTGTGGAGAGGGTGTTGGTCTCATTTGTATTTTCTCACACAAGTAATCAACCACCTCCTTTTCTCTCTACTTTCTCTCTCTAACCTCTCTCTAAAATTTCTTATCTTTTCTCCTTTCTATTTTTCTTATTCAAGTATGAAGTGAAGGTGATTATTGGGTTTCGACAGGTGTGATTGCAATAGACGAAGGTATTTGAGAATCAATTTCATTTAAAGGAATAGTACTCTTCTCGTAATCATAGTCATCATCGTCATCATAGCAAAAAAATTTGATGCAAAAAGTCAAAAGAAGTTTGGTATAAAAATAAATTTTTGATGCACAAAAAACCGATTTAATGAACAAATATATTTTTCATAATTTTTTTTGGGTAAAACTATCCACTTTTTGAAAAACTTCCTTTACAACTTTTTCATGCACCAACATACACGATCTTGTGGAATTTTTTCAGAATTTTTTAAGAACTTTAAAAAAAAAAAATCTTTTTATCCTTCTCACGAATATTTGTCTTTTTATTTGATCTGTATCATATATATATATATATATATATAAATTCTTTTTATGGAAAACCAGGTTCACACAGTGATCGAATTAGTTGAACCGGTAACCCGATGACTCAACCGGGTCGATTAGAGAACCGGTTTTCAAAACATTGCTTTTACCCTCAATATTAAGACTCATATAAGTTGTTTTCTATATATGATCAACATAGTTAAATTAATTTTTTTTTTGATAAAAAGGGTGAATATATATTAAAACCAAAAAGGGTGAATATAGTCATAAATTAATATTCTTAAATAGAAAACCGTGGCATAAATTTTACTCCATATATCTTTATTCATATCCATGCAACACAATCTCTATATAATCATAAGTTCATACTTGGCTTCTTCTATCATAAATTTTACTCCATAATCTTGTCGCGGTGACCTCACTAACCAGCGAACAAGAATACGATCGTCTCAAACACCTAAAAGAATTTGACGAATCAAAAATCGGCGTAAAAGGACTACTAGACATTGGCATAACAACCATCCCACGTTTCTTCCATCAACCACCAGAAAATCTACCAAGCACACAACCTAAGAAAAACCAACTTGTCCCAATAATCGACATGTCACAAGACTGGTCCAAGGTTGTTAAGGACATTAGACGCTCCTCGTCAACTCTTGGGTTTTTTCAGATAGTGAATCATAGTGTTCCATTAACAACAATTGATTGTGTGGTTAAAAGTATGAAGAATTTTTATGAGCAATCAAATGAGTATAAGTTGAAATTTTATCATAGAGAAGTAGGCAAGGGGGCTGCTTATTCAACTAATTTTGATTAGTTTCACTCAAAAGGTGCTAGCTGGAGGGATACATTTCAGGTTAGCTTTTTTCAAATAAGCCCAAAAAACAAACTCATAAATTCTTAGTCATGAATCAATGAGAAATTGATAACTATGAATTCTGATACTTTAGGGTGTGTTTGGTTAGACGTAATGAGCTAGTAAAGGAATGTAATCGATGGTGTAATGGAATGAACATAGTAATTAAATGAGTCATTATTGTTTCATTGACCTATTTTGGTTGCCATGTTAGAATGGAATATAGCATTCACGTACGTTGTTTGGTATGAGGCAATTAATGTTGGAAATGAATGAAATAAATGAAATACGACAAAATATGATTCCATGTCGTAATGGAATGAAAAAAAACTAAGGGTGGCTATGTAATGAAATTTGTGGTTACAGACGTAATGGAATGAACCAATGAATGAACCATTCCATTACAAAACTCAAAACAAACAAAATATTTTCATTTCACCGTAATGCTTCATTCGATTCCAGCCTTGATTCATGCATACCAAACGCTACGTTACTGTATTTGACAAAGTTTCGTGCAAGTTATGGTAGAGAAGTAAAGCTTATTTGCAACTTAACCGTGCTCCACGAAATTAGTCTGCATAGAGAAAAAAACATAGTGTAAAAAAATGTGCAATCATTACATCGCGCCACCAATAAAATTATTTTGTGTAGGTGGGAATGTCACCCATGGAGCCGGCATGGGACATGGTTCCGGAGATATGTAGGGTGTCACTAGCAGATTGGGACAAGGCGGTCGTGGATTTAGCTGAAGAGTTGATGTCGATTTTATGTGAAGGATTGGGAATAAAAAGTGACAAGCTGAAGGAGCTTTCATGTTTGGAAGGGAGGGTATGTGCATCCCATTATTACCCTCAGTGTCCACAGCCAAACCTCACTATCGGAATAACTTCCCACACGGACCCGTGTATCTTAATCGTGCTAGTGCAAAATGAGGTTGGTGACTTATTGCAGGTCAAGTGTGGTGAAGAATGGGCTGACATTGAGGCGGTTCCTGGTGCCATTGTTATCAACATAGGTGATGTGCTTCAGGTATTTTCTCACATATGATTTAATCGATAACTAGAGTGCAACATATAATTATGATATAAGTCATGTTATTTGTTGTCACAGATGATGTCTAACGATGAATACAAAAGTGTGCAGCATAGAGTATTGGCAAATCCTATTAAAGGTGCACGCGTTTTTGTTGCTATTTTTTTCAATTCAAGCAACCAAGAGGGACTATACGGACCATTCCCAGAGCTTATATCTGCCGAGAAACCCGCGGTTTATCAGGAATTCTTATTAGCAAATTACTTGAGAAGGTTTTACGCTATGGAGCTTGACGAAAAGGCGTTAACCAGTTTTTACAGAGTTGATAACACAAAGGGCTGATGTATTTATACCATTGAATATAATATGAACCTCGGCAGTTAATCTTGGCGAGATCTCGTCGAGATCTCGGATCTCGGACCTAGAAAAAATCTCGGTGGTAAATATCGGAACCGATATTCTCGATGATATTGGACGATATTTTGCCGAGATTTTGATATCGGATCTCGATGAGATAAAGAAAATCTTGTTTTTTTAGGCACATTGGAAAATACTCACGTTGGATTTGAAGGGATATATGCACGGTCAACGATTTTTAACTCCAGGTCTAAGGTTTTCGTTCTAATGGGAGGTTATTTTTGGTGGATGAAGTTGAAAAGAGAGACGAAAGAAGCATGAATGTCTGAAGTAGGTGGGTGAATAGATAAAAAAGTTATTGTTATGTTAATACCCCTAATAAAAATATGGTTTTAAGCCCAATAAAGTAATAGAAATAAGCCTAGCTGATAGGGGGCTAGTGAACCAAAACATAAATAAAACTACACATTAATATAAATTCCTTGAACATATATATAATATATATAAATATATATATATATATTATAGTACAAAATATCAGTACATATAATTACCAAAAAGTATATAACAAGACTAACAACTTTAATAAAATATAATAAACCATAGCAAAATTAATAATAAACTAAATATATAAAATATTCTATAAAAATATATAAAAAACATATATAATATCAAAACTCAAATAATATTTTTATACATACATATATAATACTATATTTCTATATCTTATATATAATAATATCTATATATTAATATCATTATATATAAACTATATATAAATATAATAGTACCACTATAAATAGAACAATATATATATATACATATACATATATATAACTAATACATAATATATACTAGCTACTTTAACCCGTTCCGACAGGCCGGTTCGTGTGACTTGGAATTTGTTTTTGATCACGAGGTTCGTGTGGGTAGTGTGTTTTGGCCTAATTTTCTGATTGTGGAGTCCCAATTGGTACGTATCTCATAATAAAAACATGCTCAAAAAACTAAATTAGTATCAAAATGGTGAACAACGTAGAAGTGTGTAGATATTTAAACCACAAGTTGAAAAAATTAACATCACCAAAAATAAGTTTATCAATATATATCTTATTAAATTATAGAAATATAAAGTAATTATATTGTAGCGCTTGTGGTTAATATTACGATAGAAACAAACATAGTACAATGATATAGAACAAGTATACGAGCCGGAAGAGCCAATATCCGAAGCTAGATTACCATATGGTATACGGTTACATCTTCTTACTTGTAGCACTTCATATAAACCCAAACTAGCTAATGTCTTGCTTTAATTAATAATATAAACTACATGGAATATACTGTCTGAAAGTACAACAGTAAATATGAAAATATTTATAATTAAGCAAACTATTAAATACACAAATTATAAATACGATACTTAATTACTAAATATAGCTAATAATATATCTAATATAATAATTGAAGAAAAGTAAAATACCATATTATTAAATAAATATATTAATATTAATCGCTATTATATGAATATAATATATACAATAATCAAATAATAAAAAAGCCCAATTACTTTAAATAAATAAAATCAAAATCATCATATTAAACTTCTCCACCAACCAACAAATAAACCACACACAATACTCCAGCCACACTTAACTAAAAGGTACCCGAACAATTAAACCCTACCCCTTACAGTCCAACCCAGTCCACCAACCAACCATTGAAAAAAGACCCCTCCATTACCTACAATCATATCAGAATCACTCATCCTCCCACCTTACAGCTTTCTACAATCACTCACATCAACCAACAAGATGATAACACACCACTTAAAACTAAATATTCATTCACATCCAACCGACTAAAGCCTGACCAACCCACAACATTCCCTATACCATGATATCAACAAACCAAGCCATCTCACGATCTCTGCTCTAGCTAGTACATACACCATCAGCTTATGTCATGAGATCCCTGTCACAATCGCATAAAATCTGTGGACCAACGAAAATCCCAACCAATGCCAGAATAGCTTTGAATGCCTAGTCAAAGAATGTGCATAACCTACCAACCAGCTTAAACCAAAATTGCAATTAGATAGGATGAAGAAGATACACATACCTTTTTACGTGATTCATAGATTCTTCATTACGAACACTCAAACTGCTAACACATTCTGGCAAAATTACTGACAGGCGATACTATTAGCGTGTTGTGGTGAGTACGACTCCAATGTAGGATTTATGAATATTGCATCATTATGATAATATATGATATATATAGATATATAAATCCAAAAAGTTATAATACGTTTCTTTTGAGATGACATACGGAAAAGTCAGTGCGCAAAGATATCTATAAGTCTCATATATATATCAATTATATAATCTACTAGTACGAAACTACTATCATATATATAATTTATATATATCTATATATAAAAATATATATAATCTTTTCTACATTTAAACTAAAATATCCCGTGTCGACATGTGTATAATTATGTGATTACAAATTCATAAATTATTAGAGTAATCTTCACTGAATAATTGACTTAAATTACATATAAAATATCAATAGACCTTTTTGTAAATTAAAATATCAAACCAGAATTGTGACGAAATAGAGGTTTGGAGAAGAATGATAACATACCTATTTTTTACGTGGTTTCATTAGGTTCTTCATTTAGCGATCTTCACAACTACTATATTTAGCAAAATAATGAATGAATTAGGGTTATGTGTGATGAGACAAAATGTTAGGATTTGTGATAGTCTGTATGATGTGTGTGTGTGTGTGTTTTTTATGAGATGAAGAAGATAAAAGTGAGAAAAGACATAAATAAAGATCTTTTCTAAATTTATGTCCAAAAGACCCATGTTGACATTAGAATAAATTATGGATTAACATCATAATTAGCATATATTTTCACTAATATACAACTTAATTACATTATTAAATAATAATTAGGAAGACTTTTGAATGCTGTATATTTATGATATCTTATCTATATTTAGAGTCAACTTGTTTAAAAATAACATAAAATAAATCTTAATAAATAAATATTAATATATTAGGATATGTATGAACTTATTTATGAATACAGTAGGATATTCTCTATATTTATGATAAATACGAAATTTCCTTAAATATATTTTTTGAAAAATCAAAAGATATCAAGTATCCATAACTTTATGTAACTTATTTTTAGACTATATTATTATTGTTTTTTATAGTAAAACACAAATTGTTTTTTATAGTAAATTTAGAGTATATCTTCACTATATATAGACTTAATTACATATAAAATATACAATAGACTTTTGAATGCTGTATATTTATGATATTTTCTATATTTAGAGTCTAACTTGTTTAAAATTACATAAAATAAATATGAATAGATTAGGATATGTATGAACTTATTTATGAATACAGTAGGATATTCTCTATATTTATGATAAATACGAAAGTTCCTTAAATATATTTTTGAAAAATCAAAAGATATCAAATATCCATAACTTTATGTAACTTATTTTTAGACTATATTATTATTGTTTTTTATAGTAAAACACAATTGGTGGCTTGGCTCAGTTGGTAATTATTGTTACATTTAAACCATAGGTCATGAGTTTAAACCTTGCATAATAGATATTTAAAAAAAATACGAAAATAAATTAATAAAACAAAAAATTTTAAAAAAATCATTTGTGTGTCATGTCATCGGTTGTGTTCCATGTCATCATTGAGTCATCAACTATGTGGCAACTCCTATTAAATCCAGTCACAGTTAGCCCTCTTAATATATTTTTTTTTAAATCAAAAGATATCAAATATTCATAACTTTATGTAACTTATTTTTAGACTAAAAAAATTAAAAAAAATTCATTTGTGTAACATGTCATCGGTTGTGTTCCATGTCATCATTGAGTCATCAACTATGTGGCAACTCCTATTAAATCCAGTCATAGTTAGCCCCATATATATATATATATATATATATATATATATATAATTATAACAAAAATAATAGTAATATATATATATATATATATATATAGTGTGAGGTTCTTTTCAGAACCAAATAAATGTACAGAACTGCGAGAACCACCTTTTTACTCATAATAATACATAATGTACAACATGACAATGCAAAATGGCATTTTTGAAAATGTATATATCTTAATTTGAAGGAAAAAATAAATTAGGGGCAAAGTGGGAAATTAACTTTTCCATGAAAATAGCATCTGATAACCAAAACCGTTTACCCACCCCCTACTGTAATTCAATCTTCATCTCTGTCTCTGCCTCTCAAACCCTAACCACCATCCTTACCTCATTCTTATCAATTTTTTTGGGTCCCAACAACACCATTATTTACGAATCTATTCATCATCAGTAAGGGAAATTTTGGTTGTTTTTCTTCTGTAAAAAAGCGGCAATAGAGGCTGTTTGATAATAAGAAAAATAGAAAAAAAAACTAGATCTATCCTTCATTATTTTTTTCTCCGTAACCGACGCCACCAAATCCCAGAAACTCATCACCATCTTTATTTATTCCATCATCTATCAAGGTAACAATCTTTATATTAGTTTGTGTCTGTTAGATGATTTTATTCTATTGTTAGTCAAAACTTTTGTTTAAAACGATTTTTCAAGCTTGGTTTTTTTTTCATTACTCGATCGATGATTAAAACAAATATGGGTTCAGTCGTCATTCTTTACTTTGATATTATCTATCTCATCAAAAAGATATTTTTTTCCTTCTGAATATCGAATAACAATAAATAAGTTTGTGATCCAGAACTTACATGGTTAGCATTTCAAACCGGATATATGGGTCTACTGTGATAATATCGGAATTCTTGTCTAGGCTTTTAACTATTTCGTTTAATGTATAGCTTTTGTATGTTACGACTGTTATATATTTGTGTACTAGTTTATTTTTGTATGTTAAGATCGTTTGCGTCGTTTATGGTCTTGTTTCATCATCTCCGTTCACGGTCGCACATTTAAGATATTAAGTTACATAAAAAATTTAGGTCTTTTACAAATTAATACATAATTTCTTGTTTGTCAAAATACATGTGCAGTTGAAACTTTATAATGGCTTTATGTGTTTGTTTAAAACGTAACTGAAAACGCAGACGAAAATGATATTGCATATTTATTTTGCTGTTAAAACTAATTGCGGAAAAGTGTTTATTAGTTTAAAATGCAATTTTTTCTTATTAGTTTTAATACACTACCTGTATGTTTGAATGATTTATAGTTAGCAATCATTTTGTTCATGATGCTTGATTGATATCTATTGATTATCAATGTTTCTATGACGTACATGCCTTATGTATTGACGAATCTTGAGTTAACAATGACTCAGCTCATAAATGTTTGAGTCTAGTGTTATTAATAAAATACATGTGACTATAGAGTATGTTATTTCGTTTTTTGTTGTTACAGATTTGGTTGTTATGGAAGTAGTTTGTTATAAGTACAGTCGTGGATTCTTTACTATAGGCTAATATAAAGATCGATGCACATGTAATGGTACGTGCAATACACTGGTTTGAAATGATAATTTCTTTAACTTATGTCTGTCGAGTATAACGATGGTTGTCTTAGATTAATTGAACCTAATGAGCTAAGTTGAATGTAAACTAGGCTTAAAAGATTTATATATGAGTGTTGATGTACTTAAATTGATCTTGGATGTATAAACATGAATGCACACTAGGTAATTTGTTGCTACTGAAAAGGAAGTTATTTTGTTTCTTGTGGTTAAAGCTTAACTTCAATTTCTCTTTTCTTGTTTTTATGCTACTGTTGTTGCCACTGGAGTACTGTATTTGTAACATGTTTAAGTTGCTATGAAAGTTATGCTATTGTAATTTGATTATTTTAAGTTATGCAACTTGTTCTTTGCATTTGTTGCATAAGTATTGTACATATTAATCATCGTACTATCCAGTGAGAAGATAGTGCATATGTGTTTGGTTAGTTATTATGATTGACTAATTTGTTTATAAATTGTTTGTAGTTACAAGTATGAGTATGATAAGCAATATGAAGAGTGCACATGTGTATCGTACATATCATCTAGCGAGAAGATAGTTATGATAAAGAGTAAAGACACAAGTGCATGCAGTAGATATCAACTTGAGTACATATATATAAGAGCATATGAATAAACTCAAATGCACATGTACATACAAAGAATTCGAGAGTGTCCAATGAGGGAAAATACATGTGCATATACGACAACATATTCTTTACTTTCAAAAATTTGTATTTGAATAATATATCACATGATTTTAAATTTTGTATACAATGTTTTTATTTTGAGTTGTTTATTGTACATGTAAAATACTTCTATATCTCATCCCGTGCACTTGTGTAAAATATTTGTGAGCAAAAACATTAAAGGTTTAAACAATTGAACTCTAAAAATACATGTAAATTTACATTATATAAAAAACACATATGCACTTCATCGGACATCATGCTAAAAAACTATTATTCAAAAAATTAAAAAAACATCTTACAATTCTAGGAAAAAAAGTTTTTTATGAATAAAAACCAAAAAGAAAATAAAAAATGTACTTTTACTATTGTACCCTTTTATATTAAATAATAAATTTTAATATCTAAATTTTTTTGATTGGTTGATACTGGTTCTCGCAGTTCTGTACATTCATTTGGTTCTGAAAAGAACATCACCCTAAATATATATATATATATATATATATATATATATATATATATATATATATATATATTTATATATATAATAAAATATAAATAATTTAATACTAGAAGATAAATAGAAAAAACCGAGATATCTCACCGCGATAATCGATATTTCAAATCTCGGTCCTTGAACGATATTTGAAATCTGACCGAACTACATAGATATGAACTGTATACAAATTTGCATAAAATAAAAGACAGTGATTCAATCTTTTACATAAACAAAAGTTGTAACTTGTGTTGAAAATCTTCTAAACTTAGGAATCAAATTCGTAATCTTTAACGAACCACAAGGACCATCTCGTAATTTACTCTTAACTCTTATTATAATGCATATTGCATAAGAACAACAACAATACTCGATTCACCCGGAACGAGATATAAGAGAGGTGAGATATAAACCGTCACACCCTTATCTGAGTGTAAAGAGACTAACATCCGACAAGTGTGTGTACAAACAAATAGACTTTATGTGTGATGTGTGTGAGAGTGAAAAAAGACAATGACATAAAAAACATATAAAAACAAAACACGACGAGCATAGATATAAACACATACTGATATGTGTGGTGATAGGTTCAAACCAATTAGATTAACTGATCAAAAGATCAAAAACTATGATTGCCAAAAAAATCCTTTTGTCACAAGATTATCATATTTTAGTTAATGCAAGACTATATTGTGTATGATCAATTGATCAATAAGCAGTAATATCGTAGTGATACTAACTTTATGTAAGATTTTAACTTTTTCAACGACTTTGTCTCATTGGTTTGTTCGCATGTGTAATTGCACCTACTCATTTGGATAATGACTAAACACAAAACACGGGTACACAGTAACAATGTTTTTTTATATTCTTTTGATGAAAAAATGAGTGGCTAGGATTGGTTCATTGGGTCTATGACAAATATTGGGTCTATATTGAACTTTTGGCTTTCTCACACAATTTAAAACATCGCTAAGTCATGATGAAATATTAAAATTATAAACTAAAATATTAGTATCATTGATATTGGAGTAAATTGCAAAAAGTCTATAAGGTTTAGCCAAATTGCATGTTTCATCCTAAATAGTTTAAAAGTGCATAGATAATCCCAAAATCAAACTATTTTGCAAATAATCGTCCCTGGTTAACGACGAAACATGCAATTTGGCTAAACTTTAGGGACGAAAAATGCAATTTGGCTAAACTATGTGGGACGATTTTTGCACTTTCAAACTATTTAGGACGAAACATGCACTTTGGCTAAAACTTAAGGACGATTTTTGCAATTTACTCTTGATATTGTCATATGATAAATGCTAAATCCAAAAAAAAATCTTTTCTTTGTTATATGCTTTTTCTCTCTCGAGTGGGGCTAAAGAAAATGATTTTTGATCTGAAAGCAAAAAAATGATTCCTTAGTTGAAACGAGTCGGTACAATATGTAAATATATTTATTGAATAAGAAATAAAGTACTCCCTCCGTCTCATATTAAGTGTCCAATTTGACTTTTTGAGGTCTTTTTTCATCAACTTTGACCGTAAATATTTGTGTTTATGTTATATAATACTTAATTAATATTATACCAATGAAAAATACATTCAAAACTCTAGCAATTCATATATTTTGCATCAAGTATCATATAACATAAAAAAAAATAATTAAGGTCAAAAAAAAAGACTTAAAAAAGTCAAACTAGACACTTAATGTGAGACGGAGGTAGTAATAAACTATATTTTATTGCTCAATGATCACTAGCATATACTCGATTATTTCAGAACTGGTCGGGGTGTTATGAACAATGGGGCTAAGTTTGAATTAACTGATAGAGACACGAAAGATTGATGAACAAATGAGAATAATTATCTCTGACGAATCGAAAAGCACTTCTTTAAAATTGGAACTTCAATTCTGAACATTGCAACTTCGGTTCTACTCTTAACCATCTAAATATTGTGAGGGAAGATAGCGAAGATCATTTTGATAAAGGAATTTTAAACAAAAAGACAGACAAATTTCTTGAGAGTTTTTAGACAATAAAAGGCTAAAGAATAAGTGTTGAAGATAGATTATACAAACAAGATCACATCTGTACAAAAGGTTCACATTGATATGTAATACCAAAGCGTGTTTTTTTGAATGAAATGAACAAGGTAGCGATAGGTACAAAAATATCCCTTATGTCTCTCACGTGCAAAGCAAGTTCAACCAGCCTCTATAATGGGTCATGTTATTAGTCTTGTCCAATAATGAACGTCCTGTTGTGCAGGACTCTGAGGGGACACTCTTGATATGGCTTGAATAACTAGGAAAAAGAATGATGAGGAAATGGCTAAGCCCTCAATGTGTGGAAAATAAAGCTAGGATTGCCCCCCCCCCAGAGATTACTTCGAAGGAGAAAACCTTCTTGCTACACTTTGCTCATAAAGAAATTGACACTTATATTGAACAGATATTTTGGTCCATAGATAATAATGACAGGAAATGGCTGAGGACCTCAGTTCCAAAAACCAATTTCAGCCATTGACAGTGTATCCCCCCCCCCCCCCCCCCCTATACACCACCACCCCCAATACTCATGTGGAGCTTGTCCCCATGAGTTCTTCTCAAATAAAAGTCAAGTAAAGATTAATCTTTATGTACTCACACAACTTTTTATGAATTTGACAAAATCTTGCAAAAAGGGTATCACCCCAACAGGTGTTAAGAGGGGATAAGAGGTTTTGAACAACTCATCTCATAGAAGTTTATCCTCAATGAAGGTTATTCATTTTTCAAAACTATTAAAGAACACTTTGCAGGAGTTTTGTCCAATCCCATTTTCTTTTTCAAACGGCCCTCTTTCAATGAAGTTAAAGTATGAAGAAATTTTTGATCAAATGTCAGTGGGTGGATTCAGTAATGTCGTGGACATTCAATGTGCTTAAAATAGTAAAGAAAAAACCTTCTCATTGAAAATGAGGAATCTGATTGTAACTTGTATATCGAATAACTGTTGTTTGATGTGAAAAATCACGTTGTCTAGATCTTGAAGCGGAGATGTCCTAAAGTTCAGAATGAGTCAAAACTATTTCAAAACTTGAAAAGGATATACTAAATCTGCAATTAAAGTATCAAACATCTTCAAGAAAGTTTTGATAATAAAAAATCCCCAAGCATCACAGGGTAGCTCCGATTTGAATCATTCTTTGAAGATCAAGAATGGGAACATCAGATTCATAGAAAAGGGACACAAGTGAATTAGAGACTTGAAAGTTCTAGTCTAATGTGAATGGGACAGAAGTTGTGAGCCTTATTAATGCTAACGATTATGTCATGATCTTCTTGAACTGAATGAGCATTTAAAAGCAGAAATAGAAGAAGGTTAAGCAGCAATTAAAAGGAAATGTTTGAGTCTTTTAAGGATCACACGCACTAGCACTATTGAAAAGATATCTTCCTTGTTACACAGATTGTGGATCTAAAGGCTCAATTAGAAGGCAATTTGAAAGTTGTCGCTAGAAGTTCTGTTCAAACACAAATAGTTCTTGATCCTGGTATGTATGCATAGATGGTAGAACCAATCCCTTCTCGCCTTAAGAACAATTGGAATGGTCATTTAACCTATATCAAACCATCTAAGGAGAGTGTTTAGAAATAATTAGGGGGAGATTGTAGATGGAAGATTCTATTAGAGTTAGTATAAAACACTGGATAATGGATAATGTACTTAACTATGCTTGTCAATACACTAAGCTTTCTCAGGAATTGGTAGAATATGTTATTGGCACTTGCCCAAAAGAATTCACCGAAAGAGATAGCAAGGCTCCTTCTATCCCTTTAACTAGGAAAAAGCAAGTTACTTTTACTGATACATGCAGTACATCTACTAATAACACACAGAAACATGGAGTGCACCAGAAAACTCAACCGTCTAATGTCCAGGTGATTCCTTCTACAGGAGTAAGCAGTTCCACTCGTGCAAGCGGATCAAAGCCTAGAAGCAATACAAAGCACAATAGGATCCTGCCAGCTAAGAGTGTGAATAACAAGAAAGTAGAAGACCATCCTAGAACAAATAAGTCTGTTTGGACAAAAGTGAATCGAGTTGATTCTAGCATTAGCTCTAAGCATGTTGTAATTAATTCGAATTCTGAATCTGTGTGCAAAACGTGTAACAAATGTTTGAATTCTGCAAATCATGAAATGTGTGTTGTTAATATTTTGAGCTCTGTGAATGCTACCCCCACTGTTAAAATTGTCTTGAATAAAGGGAAGCAGATTTGGAAACCAAAAGGCAAACTGTCTGATAACAGTTTGAACAAGACCAAGCAGATTTGGCAACCAAAAGGCAAACTGTCTGATAACAGTTTGAACAAGACCAAGCAGGTTTGGAAAGCAACGGGCAAACTATTTGCTAATGTTGGTTATCAATGGAGACCCACAGGAAAGAAATTCACCTCAGGAAAACTTAATTGTGGTTATCAATGGAGACCCACAGGAAAGAAATTTGCCTTAGGAGAACTGTGCCCTTTAACTAGACTTCCTGTGACATGTACAACTATGTCAGCTAACCGACAGGACCCCAACACAAATTGGGGATCCGAAATTCCAAACCCTCCAAATTCGACTGTTTTCAAATGCAGGTGGTACAGATCATCCTTTGGTATCTGGACTCAGGCTGTTCAAAACTCGATTTAAAGGAATGAATGGCTCCTGTACGCATCAGTTTAGGACCCGAGCCTATCATGATGACCCCTGGACAACTCATTTCAGGGCTCGCCCCATCGCCTGTCCCTGCAACTACATACATTCCACCAACAGATAAAGATCTGGAGATTTTATTCCAACCGATGTTCAATGAATACTTTGATCAATCTACAGATGGTGAACCAGTACCTACGGCTACTGTTGTTAACGCTCCAATTGTTTCTACAAATACATCTGTTTCTACAATGATTGCTCAAGATGCACCTTCTACAAGTCATTCACTGTCATCCTCACAAGTGCATCCTCCAGTCTTTCCTCAAGGTGTTGCAGCTGGACCAACTATCGAAGACACCTCAATTACTCAAGCTGACCTTCATCCCTCAGTTAACCCTGTTGCAGGAGAACCTAGTTCTGCACAGTCAACATCAGGGGATGTTAGTTTAGCTGAACCCAACCAAGTGAATCAACCACCGGATCATCTCAGAAAATGGACCAAGGATCACCCTCTTGATAATATCGTTGGTAATCCTTCTCGTCCGGTATCCACCAGAAAACAGTTAGCTTCCGATGCTTTGTGGTGCTGTTACCATACCGTACTGTCAAAAGTCGAACCAAAGAACTTCAAAATGGCCGTGAATGAAGATAGCTGGTTTAAAGCTATGCAAGACGAAATTCACGAATTTGATCGACTTAAAGTATGGGAACTAGTACCACGCCCGCCTTCAAGAAGGAGAGGATGAGTAAATGAAGTGTCCTCTTGTATCCTTTGTACATAAGTACATAAAAATAGACTTGGTAAATATTTTAAGTCATTTGGAATTACAAAATGGTTTGCAATTACTTCAAATTGCAACCCGGTTCTCATTTGAAGGAAAGATTGTCGTCTGAAAGACAACTGTTCCTAACAACGGGTAATTAATTTTACTCGAAGGGAAACATTCTCTTGGATCTACAGAAGTTGCAAAAGAATCCTATCTTTTGCATTTCAGTTGATATTCGTCAGAACACATACTTTGTTAGGGCAGTCACTACATTAGCAAATGTCCCTTCTATATATATTCAGCTATTCTGGAATACTCTGACTCATGATGTAAAGACTGGGGTTTATAGCTTTCAAGTCAATGAGCACTGGCTTACTCTAAGTGATGATCTTCTTTGGAAGGCCTTAAATGTCACTCCTGCAGACTCAGTTCACCCATTCGAGTCACCTCCAGCTGGTAAAACAAACATAATAGAGTGGCTATTCGTGAACCTGCTCCATAGACCACCAGAAAACTCCCAATAGTTGAAGTTAAGGGGAAAGGCAGTGCTACAGATGTACAAGCTGCAAAGTTACTTCTGGAACTGCATAAGCCAAAGAAACAACGTACCATGGATTAATGCATATTCCAGAGGTGGATTATAGCATCTCAGGATGAAACTACTGGACCTTCTGTACATCCTGAGGATGCTACATCCACAAAGATGGTTCGTGAAACTCTATCTCATGCAGATGCTGAATCTGGTGGTAATTCAGAAAAGATAAACAGTGAGACTGATACTGAAATTCTAAATGTTGGTGACGAACAAGGTTAGGATGCTTCTAAAAACAGTGGCTCTGAAGGAATGAACCATTGAACTTGATGAATACCAGGTTGGATCAAACTCTGAACAAAGTCATGTGGCTCTTGCTGGACCAAACCCTGAGCACATGCATGATGTCTTCCTTGCTACTAATTACCCTAAGTTACATGAAAGCTTGAAGCATATGACTAAGGAACATGTCCACCTGGAGAATCCACCGAGCTCATCCAGAACCCTTTCATCGATGAAGAATTGGCTTATGTACATTTCTGTGCATAACCCGGGCCTTTTCGTAAAGGAAAATACACATTTCAGTGCATTTATCCTTAGCAATGAAAAGAGAAGTCTTTTCAGTCTTGAGCTACAATAACAAAACATTCAAAGTTGTGAGCTCATGACAATAGTTTGCAATTACTTCAGATTGCAACCCGGTTCTTATTTGAAGGAAAGATTGTCGTCTTACAGACAACTGTTCCTAACAACGGGTAATTAATTTTGCTCAGGCATGGATTACTTTATATCCATGCAACTTGGGATTAATGTATGTTTCAGTGCATTTTTCTTAATTCGAAAGAGAAGTCTTCCTGTTTGATAACCAAATAATTTTTCTTAATTGATTCTTCAAAATTATTTGTGTTAAACACGATGGTAAAAGTATTGTTTGAAAATCAATCCGGACAATTTGACACTCAATCAATGACTACAGCTCTTTCAATAGAAAACGGGTCATCGATTGAGGGGAGAGGGTTGTTCAATTTTATGTCTGGGTGCCGATTGGAAAGTATAACCGGGTCTTGGAGAGACAAAAGAAGCTAAGGAACTAAATCTTCAAAGCTCTCATTGCATCAGCTGATGTTCCTTCTAGCGTTACAAAGACAACCGATACAACATCAACACTTCAACCACCACGTCCTCCACTACAAACCTACAGTTCATCGAGATATTTGGTAGAAAGATAAAGATCTGAAGAAACTTCAGAAATCTCGATTGCTTCATTAGTAGAAGGCTCAGAGATATTGGCTACTATCTAATCAAGAGAAGTGAATGATTGTATCATTCCAGCATTAAGGTCAATATCATCGGTAATGAAACATACATCTCGTACATTAGATGTTATGTGTCAGTCTATGAATTTTTCATGAGTTTTTCATTAAACTTAAAAAACCAGGTTTTTGAGTTTAACGAAAAAATCTTTCAAAATTATCATATCTGACACTAACACATACCCTCAACGATTGAGGGGGAGCATTAATATGTTCCAAACACGGCTTGTGAATAATAGGCAAACTTTTCTCCCAATTTTATAACATATTTAAATCAAGTGATATCCAAAATGTCAAAGGGTTTGAAATTTTTGATAAGGGGAGAAAATGTGATTAAAATATGTAATGTGATCATATTACTCAAGTGTATACTCCACCATCATGTGCTAAACAGTTTCGAATACCGATGCACATGTTGAGGGGGAGCTTTTCTGAAATGCAAAAACAATCGGGTACTAAACACTTTGATAGTTATATCATAAGTACCTGATTGAGTTTTTCAACAGTGATTTTATGGCAAGGTGAACTGTACCAAAAGACTGACCATGTATTTACTTTTATCGAAGTTATAAGGATGGTAAGGTTAGGTACTCGTTCCTATGATCCTGCCAGAACCGGAGGGATCTACCCAGGGACAATCCACTAGTTAGTACAGAAGTCCTTAGGTATGATTAAAAGGAGTAAATGTGAGAACAAGGGAATAGTGCCGACTGAGATGGAGCTAGTACTGGAATATACCCAACAAGGTGCTAGTCATGAAGTCTCGGTAAGCACTGAAGGGGTTGAGGAATGAAAAAGAATTGTACAGATAAAGGGTGTAAAGAAAGAAGCCCTCCATACACTTAAGGCAGAAACCGGGTCAATACATATGCTGTCAGAATCACAAGTTGATTGCTGACATTGAAGACGACATCATGGACCCAGTGATGCAATGCACAACCCTTCCCAGCCATTCGAGTTTCTCTTGAAAGAAACTTGTCTCATTTGTCACGGAGACTAAACATGCAATCTACTGTCTCACTCACTCCGAGTAAGTCGGTATTGAAAAGGTGGCAGTCAGCTCCAGCCTCCGATCACTAATATCAAAGCGCACTTTCGAGTCTAGAGCCAAGAGATCATCAATTAATCTCGTTAGGACACATTTCCATTTATCTTGTCTTTCACACACTGTGGAAACAAGGTTATCTTAAGAGTCCTACGCATTATCCTTGTGATATTGCCAGAACATCCGAGTGATACGAAGGTATTCACTATGAAGATGGAAATCCTGCTAGAGCCTACATCAAACAAGCTCTAGGTAGGTGACTTGTGCGATTCTACAAGAATCAAACTTGTGTCAACTGGAAAGAAACGATGGTGCGATTCTACGTGAATCAAACTTGTTCCAGCATAAGAATTGACGGTTATTGAACATTTGACAACCAATCAAAACTATCGAAGTGTTACAAAATATTTTCATAATTAACACTTAGACTGATTTTTCAAATCAATTTTCTCTTTATTGCTAACTGTTTCATTACAGGATCATTTAAAGATGGAGATGGAGATGGAGATACCCAGTTCCAGTAATGTCAAGTTAATAACCGAATGCTCAGACACGACCTACACTTGTTATGAAGTTATGAAAGATCTCATAAAGGTGTCAAAGCTTCCGCAAACTCTGATATCATATTCTTCTTCACAAGTGCACAAGATGGCAATAAATTACTAGATGATGAGAGATTAAGTTTGGCTGATGATCTCAAGAAAGCTCATGATCAAAATCAAAACAAGTCAAAGTGAACAAGCTCAATTGTTATCTAAAGATCACTACAACAAAGTACTAGATGTAACATGAAGAATCAAAAGACTGCAAGCTGTAAGAGCTTAAGTCTAGTGTTTTCAAGGGTGACCTCCCTTAGGGGGAGATTGTTAGATATGAGTAAAAGACTCGGTCACCCCGTATATTTATTGTTTATAATAGTTCGTAGTTTAATAGTTAATCGTATGTCTTTCGGTTTTAAGCCGGGTACTAATACCCGATATTTTGTAAAAACTATATAAGCCTCTTCCAACTTTGGAAGAGGCAAGCTAGTCATAATCATTTTCCATTTAAACACATACATTTCTCTCTCTAGAAATCCTCTCTATGTGTTTCTCTCTCTAGAAACTAGCTAAACCACTCGAATCATCACCCGTGTCATGATTTAAATGATCCTACAAACGTATACTATCCTTTTTCTTGAGCTAAAAAACATTGAATGTCTTGTAAGAATAGCTCAAGACTGAGAAACGTTAATTTTCTCGTTGTGAGGATAAGTTATAAACCTTCCTTTATATGAAGTCCGGGTTATGTACTGATATTTGCACATAAACCATCTAGAAAATTAGAAATGACATGTTTTGAAACTCTTTGAAAACTCTCGCTCGAACTTCATTTACACACCCGTGTCAATGTTAATCGACATTTCTAAGCACGTAAATGTTATCGATTCCAAGAGACATGTCGAGAAGAATCTTTTTGGAAATTTTCTGATTTTTTGATTTTGTATTTATTTACCTGTTGTCCTTAGCATTGCTATACGATGGTGGAATAGTAATTCCAACTCTTGTCGTGATGTAGCTGTCTTGACTGCTAGAGGAACAACTTTTGGAACCAGCTTTGAACTTGACTGTTCATGCTGTGGTCTTGAATTCCGAGTTCTGAACGGTTATGAACAGAAGTCATTTGATGAAGAACGAGGCTTGAACTGCGTTGTTCAAACGTCTTTGCCATGAAGACCGAGGCTTGATCTGCTGCGATCAAGCGTCTTTTGAACATTGAGGAACGGGGCATGAAGTGTTATTTTCAGCAGACGCCATTTGATGTAGCTCATCTTTTGTGAAACCATTCTGGCACTGGTTTCTTAGATATCAAAAATTTTAGCAACCACACTCTGAGATTTTCCTGCTTTTCATTGTATAGTGCATCTGCATTTAGGTCAATTCGTTGTTGCTTTTGACCATTGAAAGACGTACCTGCACTTAAACCCAGAGTTTGTTTGCATGATGAATATGAGGGATATCTACTGTTGAAAATACGTTGGGTTCATGTCAAACTTGCCCTGGTGAAAGAGTTGAATAAATTTCTGTGGGAATCCACCTAAAACACAACATTACTACAAGATTTACCCGTTGGTTTCACTAGACAAGATCTAGGATTCATTGTTTTCTCAGGGCAGTGGTAGTTTTTTGTTTTGAGAGCGAACCTATTGTCCTGTGGGGATCTGTCTTTCTGGTTTCTTAGATGCACTTGACTTTTCTACGGGTATATATCTTCCTTTGTTGTTTATGGGATTTGCATCCTTATTTGTGTAGAGGTCGAGGCTACTGAGGATTTGACCGTGAGAGGTATTCTAAGACGCATTCTTCATGATTTGCAACTATAAAGGCCTTTTTGCATGTAGGACATTGCAATTTCACTTGAACTTTAAGAAAGGCTTTGTTTCTGTGTTCTCCTAAGTGAACATCTTTGTTTGAAACCCAGATACTCAATGATGGTTGCCAATTCCTAGGTTTTGGTTTGCAACCATTCGTAGTGGTTGGGTTAATCTGCAGCGATCAATCGTACTAGGTTTTTCATTACATCTTTGTCTTTTTGAAGTTGTGCACTTTTCTTAGCTTTCGTTAGGTAGTAGTTTTGAAACCATGTCATTTTGAGCCTAATTTTTCTTTGGTGATGATGTGACACATGTTACTTTGGGCAATTCCTAGAGGGGACCGGTGAATCACATTGGTGTTTCGAAATGCTTGTTTTCTAATTGAGGTAAATTCTATTGAGTGACTTGTGTAAACAACCCATCGACACATTAGTTTTATTACCCGATGTTTCGTTTGAAAATTCCATTTCAGGAGGAATTTGAAAAAGGCAGTCGGTTTCCGAAAAATGATGGTTTTGGAATTCGTTGAGCATTTGGTTGTCGAAACAACAGTATGGTTTTATAAATGAGTTTCCACCGACCGTTCCCTTGCAGTTCTCGATGAGTATTTTCAAACTCCTTATTGCTATCGTTCTTGTCTTGCATTTGAGCTTTCAAATCCTGTATTTCATGATATTGTTCACGTTCTTTTCGGAAAATCCATTTTGAAAGCATTTTCTTTGCAAACTGGGTTGTTTTTTATTGTTCTTTACAATGTTTGTACAAGAAGTTCAAGAGAAATCGAGTGTTTTTCAAGTTTAGCAAAACTCTTTAAAAGCTTATTATGAACTTCGTTATTAACAGATTCAGTTTGTTTCGACAGCTTTTGTGCAAGACATTCACATTCTTTGACTTTATGAAGATACATGCATTGCAATTTAGTATGAGCATTTAATTCAGACAAAGAATGCAAATATGAACATATAACATCTTTAGACACACACTCTTCAAGAAGTAGATCATACATATTTGAAAAATCAGCCTTCTCAGATTCAAGTTTGTCAATCTCTTTTTCAAGGGATTTAACGTACTCAAAATCTTCTTGCATTTCCGTTTTAAGTTCATGTTCAAAACGAAAGCTATCATTTTGTGATTTTATGGAAAGAGGCATTAGAAAGGTTTTTATCAAAAGTTTCATATCATGAGCAGTTGGTACGCGAAAATAATCACTAGTGTGTTTAAACCAAGTTTGATCAACAATTTCCATAAATTGATTGATGTTAAATGTCATTTCGTTAAAAACTTGTCTACTTTTACTAATGGATTTTGAAACGGGTAGAAAGGCAACGTTTTTAGCAATGTTTGGTTTTGTTCTAACAAACGGTTTTCTCCACATTGTCTTCCTAACTTCTTTTGCGCGTTCCAACTGATAAAGATACTCCAGTGAAGGTCCTTTAAAAATTTCATAAAGACTATTCTGATTAGTGTAATCATATGGTTTAACATAATCTTTATTCAATTTTGATCTACTCTCATTATCAAGAGTCATGGTCTCTTCACATTCAGGGGCAAATCTGTTTGCAGGATCAGAAGTATCATATGGGATCTCATACAAACAGGGCTTCTCAGATTGAGCTTTCTTGAGGTACCTTGGATTAGCAAAGGTTGGTCTACCATTATATGTCGAGCATTTGGGTGCTAAACATATGATGGTCTGAATTGACTGATTACGAGTGTTAAACCATTTCATTCCCAAAACTTTAATTGATTTGACCTTTCAATCATCTTGTCAATATCTTTATCTTCTTTAATCTTTAAATCCGAAATGACCTTTGTGTTATCTTTGAGATAACCTTCCAGTTGTGACTTTGTTAAAAGACTCTTTTTGACTAACTCATCGTGTTTTTGATTAAGAACTGAAATTTCATAGGCTTTTGTTTTTAAACCTTCTTTTATTTCAATGTCTTTTAGAGCTAATAGTCAGTTAGAGTTTATTTTAACTTTATTTTGAAGAATTTCATAATCAATCGTTCGATCATTAAGGGCTTTGTATTCTCAAACTCATTTGTTTGTTCTGAACTGGCAACAGACAATATCCGACAATAATAGCTCCCAAAGGGCCCACTTTATTGTGTTCCTCAAGGTTGTTTTGCACTTTTCCAATTTTGAGTCAATGATGCGTTTGCTTTCTTTAATTGCTTTAAAATCGTTTTGTTTTCCTGCGTATCAAGAGTTAAATTAGCAATTAAATTAGCAAGCGCAACACGCTCATTAGCACATTCTGCAGCATGTTTCTCAGAATGTTGTCTTTCATTGGCAAACACATTCTTTTCATCATTGTTTTGTACCTGTTCCAATGGCGTATCAGTAGAACTTGATTCTGCAGGTAAGACTTCCTGAATCTTTTGCCATGAAACCGTAAGTGTTCAATTCCTGCTTATCAATTCTTTATATGATACAATCCATGCTTGTTTCATCTCCCTGAACTTGTAACGATGATTGAACTCTTGAACCTTGCAATGTTGAATCTGCATCTGTCCTTTCACTCAACTTTTTTCAACGTCATCTTAAGCTCTGGCTCATGACTGTTCTTTCTATTATACTTTGCTCCAAAGGGAGTTCATGTTCTGGCCTGTTTGTTTCCTTAAATGTTTAAAGGTGTCCTTTTAGTGTAATCTCTTATGAAGTTTTCTCTTACTTCTCGATCTGATGAAAAAGATCTTGAATAAATATCGCGATGGAGGGGGGGGGGGGGGGGGGGGGAGGCTTTAACAAGTCAAAGTTATATGAACCTTTCAAACTGTACTTTGATAACACTTAGAGCGGATTTCTCTCTATGTGTTTCTCTCTCTAGAAACTAGCCCAATCACAAGAATCATCACCGTGTTATGAATTAAACGATCCTACAGAACATTCTCCCCAATGTTCTATGAGTACCCGAAAAACAAATAAAGGGAAGATAAATAAAAGCAAGAGAAAATAATACTCCCCTGGTTTGCTCAATATCGGAGAAGAAACAAGATAAACTGGCTAAATCGTCATCTAAGAATTATCCAAGCCAAAATCCTAAGACCTTCCAGACTCTCCTCATCTAATATAACTTGTGAATCAAAGACAAAAACAACCATAACAAGAGTAAAATCGGCGGGAAATAATATACAACCCTATTAAGCATAAACTAAAATCCTAAAAAAGCAATAAAGATAGAATGTTAATACTAATGTAATCGTGGCTTTCTCCAAAAATTGGAAAATTATAAATTCTAGAAATTAAACAAAAATAACTTTTCAAAAATTCAAAAAAAAGGCAAATTTCTTTTGCTACAGTGGTGACGCCGTCAGGATTTAATCCTGACGCCGTCTCCACACACTGTGAAATTTTATTTCTTCGTTTTCTGGAAAAAATCCTGCAAACATATCCTATTAATGATTTCCTGGAAAAAAAATTCTAGCATAGGCCACAAAAACGGTTAGTACAAACATATGATTCGAAACGAACAATTAAAACATAAAAGTGCGAATTTAACTTAAACTATCTATTTTACATGTTTGAAATGGTTCTTGAAAACTAGATATTTTTCCCTACACTTATTTTGAGTAAAATACCCTTGATTGTAATTAAGATGAGGTTAAAGACAAAACAAAGCATGATCACATATAATTCAAACATATAAGACAAATAATGAAAATTATAAACACACGACACTCCTAAAATGCATAAAATAAAAGATTGTGTTGCCTCCTAATAAGCGCTTTTCTTTATTAACGAGTCTTCTAGCTAGACTCAGAGTTACTCTCCTTACGTGACTCCCACATCATTCATGCTGCTATCCTCTTTCTCTAATTCACAAACAAAGAAGTTGTGACCTACGAGGTTTTTATTATCAAACACCTTACTTCTCCACTTATTAAATCCCTTCTCGTTCTCTCGGTAATTTTTGATTCTTTCCTCCCATTCCAAAATTCTTCTCTTTACATAATTAGTAGGGATCATGGGATCTAGGCCGTTTTCTATTCTTTCCTATATCTTACTAGGGAACTCTAAGGTTCTAACGAATCTAACCTTATACTTGTCAGCTTTGTGGGTCATAGATCCTTTATCAAACTTAATTTCGGCTCTTGCTGTGGTCAAAAATGGTGTTCCTAAGTTGAGAGGCATGTGCTCATCTTCCTTTATTTAACACCCCCAAATTGGGCCGCAGCGGAATATGGGTTGGGGGTGGTACTTCATAGATCAATAACACAAGATATATATAAGAACGACCATTTAAAAGCCGTTTAAAACTGATACATTGGATTTAACAAATTGTTTGTTACAAAAGCCCGAAGCTTCACTTGTTCACTTGTTTAAAATACAAAGATTTCTAGCCTATAACAGATATACAAAATGTAATGCGACAAAATCTTTAATGCATGACATCCAAATCAAAACCACCAATGTATCCCTTGCACCTCGTGCCTTATTGATCCCCTAAAAAACATTGCTTAAAACGTCAACATATTATTGAGTGAATTCATAGGTTTATAAAATGTATAATGTAGGACCGCAAGATTTCCCCATGATAATGCAACAGATGCAAACATCATAAAATGTAATTACGTTTTCCTAAGCTTATGACACTGAAGCTCGACATGTATGAATTGCAATATAAATTGCCAACATTGCCCGTGATGGTGTTCTAACCCGCAACATCCTATGTCCGACATGGTATACGTTCGTTGTCTAGCAAACCGGCACAGTGAGCATGACTCACCCGAACGGGGATGTCAATCCCAAATAGATCTATTTATAACATTCGCGCTCACAACAGTAATTAACAGTTCATGATAATGGGCTCAGAAGGGTTATCGCTACTTAGGCAAACACGTAATTGTAAATGTGAAATGTCCACTTGCGTCCAATTCTAAAACATGCATATATTTCTCACCCTAAAACTTGTAAATCATTAAAATGTAAAACGTGGGGCTATGAACTCACCTTGAGTAATGAATATCAGATTATATCATAGAAAATGCGTCAGATAAACGCTGAATGCAACCTAATTAATTATAGGTCGTATAAGTTCTAAGCACTTTGATTAACTACTACAATATACAATTCTATATAGCTACATCACCATCAAATTGTGTTTGTGAAATCGCATTTATAAAGTTAAAACATTTATAAATATTTCATTAGTGAAAACGGCGTAATTTTCCTGTTTTAAGTCCGTTTCTTACGTCCACGCTTTCGTATTAAGACGAGTTATCAAAATATTACATTTTCATATTTTTGACCTACTGGTGAACAATACTTTTACTGTTCTTAACAATTTATAAAATTATTTTTATAGATTTAGTTATCGTAAAACCCGTAAATGTCGTATCTTATTCGTTTTAACTCCGTTTTTAGTGATTCTTTCGAGCACGTCTTTGTTATTAAAAGTTCTATCATATTAATGATGTTTTCAAAATGTTCAAGTCTGAGATGAAAATTAACTTTTATAATAATAGTTTTATAAAAGTATTTGTATACATTTAAGTGTACAAACTCGCGTAATTTATAACTCCTTCGTTATTGATCCAAAAATTATGATTCGAAATGTTTGGGAATCCTAAAAATAAGTGCTATCTGTGAAAAATAATAAACTTTATATATCAGAAGTATTTTATAACTTGTTTTTATAAAATTTCTTTTATAACGCGTTTAATTAACGTATAACTTGTAAACTTCGTATCTTCTTCGTTATTAATCCGTTTTTCGAGTTTCTTACCTTTTGGAATCTTCATGAGACGTACTATTTTATAAAAATATAAAATAAATAGATTATGTGTCGAATTAAAACAGAAAGTTTTGATGTTTTTTATAAAAACATGTTTAAACTTAGTTTTTGCACTTTTAAGCTTAACCATCTTGTTACAAGTCCATTACTATGCTTTATATCATATGTCCTTCATATTATAGTGTCCATTAGTCCATACCTTGTCCAAATGTCTAAGTTAACAAGTCCTTAACAATGCTCTTAAATCATAAACTTTCTTAAGTAACTTTTACTTACTAGTTTATACATACACTTTTTACACTTAAACCAACATGATACAATACTTATATTACCATCATATTATGATATTAACAACTTTATAACATGAATAAAAGTATACACAATCATGATCACAAGTACAAGTTCATTTTTCATGTTTAAAAGTATCCTAATGGTGATTTTGCTACATAGACTTATATATGCATAAAATGATAAATGTAAAGTTATAAAGAGTTTTAGATAACCTTATGATGATGTAATATGACAAACCACAATATCTAAACCCTTGTTTAGATATAAAACCAAAGCTTGCAAAGCTTAGAAAACCCTAACTTTTCCAAGAAACCCTAGCTTCCTTTTCCTTGCTAAACCCTCTTTATCAACCAACCAAGCCTCCAAACCTTCTTGTATCACCTTAGATATGATCTTAGTTTACTTGTATAAGTGGTAAAATAAGTTGTATGAATTGTTTGTGGTGGGTTGTGTTTTGCCATGGCCAAAAGAAAGAGAAAAAGAGAAATGGAGTTGATTTTCTTAAGTGTTTTGTGTTGTGTTTTGCTATCACTTGTAATGCATGTGATATATATGTAAAGGACTAGTCATTGCGGGTTTAGCATTGCATCACAGTTGAAGTTACATTTCACCCCAATACCAGTCAGAATCAAGAAAATAGCTTCCTTTTCAGCTTGAAAGTAAAGTTTGTTCTCTGCTGTCATGTTGTGTATTGTCTCTACTTCTTCATGTGCAGCTACTGGTAGAATGTTCTCTGCTGCTTCAACTGCTGCAATGAGTACGTTCGTAGGCAAATATGGACCGTCAAAGATGCACTTCCTCAGATATTCACCATTCGATTTAGTGTCAAGGTATCGTAGAAAACGCGAATGCCACTGAGAATATCTTCCTGGTCCAAGCATCGGTGGACGCTCTTTTGAACCAGCTGCCATTATATTGTTATGCATTTGGCTATCTGTGGAGGATGTGTTAACTGGAGTAGACATGATGAATGAATAGTTATGAATTATGAAGTGTGAAAGATTTTGTTGGATCTTAAGTGGATATTGTGATTGAAGTTGTGGTTTTGTAAGCAATTCACGTTCACGGGATTTTACACGTCTTAGATTCAAAATCGATAAATGGAATAACGGATTTACAGAATCAATAGAAAACCGAGAATGATTTGATGCGAATCACGGCCAAAAATTCCAGAAAAAACTGAAAAATGTCAATAAATCATAGAAAACAAGCTTTTTGGGCCTCAAAAAATCCTTAACCAGCAAAATGTGTGGTTACAACCGATGATCCGTCTCGGTTTTCTCTTCTGATTTGAGAGTCACGGCCTAAACGGCTCACGATCAAAAGTTATGACTGTTTTACTGAAACCCTTTTCGTCACACAAAAAAAATTTCGTTCGGTCCAAAAAAATTTTGCTCGTTCGATTGCTCGTTCGATCCGCTCGTTCGATCGCTCGTTCGATCGCTCGTTCGATCCGCTCGTTCGATCGCTCGTTCGATCGCTCGTTCTGTCCGCTCGTTCGATCGCTTGTTCGAGTCCGCTTGTTCGATCGCTTGTTCGAGTCCGCTTGTTCGATCGCTTGTTCGGTCCGCTCGTTCGATCGCTCGTTTTTCGCTCGTTCGATCCAAACGTTTCCACTCGTTCGATTCGTCCTAGTTTTTCGCTCTTCGATCCAAACGTTTCCACTCCTTCGATCGTTAGTTTCTCGCTCGATCGATGCCAAACGTTTCCACTCGTTCGATCGTCTAGTTTGTTCGCTTCGTTAGCGATCAAAGATTCACACTCGTACGATCATCTAGTTTTTCGCTCGATCGATCACGCGATTCGGTTGCCAACTTTTTCTGCCCGTTTTCTCTTCTTTGCAACCCAGTACCACCAAAACTGAACACTATGACGCCGAGAATTTCCACTAACAAAAGGAGCCACGAAAACTATGTTTGCCGAATGATGAACCAAATCTGTCGAGTCTAATATGCTTACAACACCAAAAAAATACGCTATCCACCCGAGGCGATTGATACCAATTGTAGGAACCCGATTTACTTCACTTCATAACCCGAATCAAGAAAAGAGAAGGAGAGAGAGACGAAATAGAGAGAGAGATAGATGAGAGAGAAAAGAAATTTAGATTTATGAAAAATTAGATATTTTGAAAAATAAAATATCTATATATATATTTAGATATTTAGAAAATATCTAAATATATATATACCCCTACACATTTAATGTGACGCGCGGGATATTTAACTAGGACCCGGCTCGGTTTTTGTTTTGGGATTAACCGAAACCTTATATACAATATAAGATGATCTATCGACCTGATTCCCCGATATTATCCTGTTACAACATTAAATAATTAAAGACCTAAGCTCCATCGTAAGTGACGAGCTTCTTGTCGACTCAATAAATTGAGCTAACTATTGGATAACCAAGGCAATTTAGGTTTAACCTTTTAAATATCTAAAAATCTTTTTCACGACATAAAGATGTGACATTTTTGGTATTGACTTGGTTAATCATTCACGGCACACACGCAAACATAATATCAGGGATTCATGAAGAAATAAGATACATTCAATGAACCCATCATTGATCTATATAAATAAACATACAGCATTCTTCACCATCTTCATCCTTGAGCAAAGGCTTTTGAGTTTCCATAGGTGTGCTTGCTGTTTTGACATTAGTAAAACCAATTTTTTTCAAAATCTCAGTCATATACTTGTCTTAACTGATAAAAATCCCATCTTCCTTCTGCTTTACTTACAGTCCTAGGAAGAATGTAAGCTTACCCATAGAACTCATCTGAAACTTCTTATGCATCATCTTCTCAAACTCTGTGCATAATAACTTCTTTGTAGAGCCAAATATGATATCATCTAGATACACTTGAACTAACAGAATATCGCATTTGTCCCTTCTGATAAACAAAGTCTTGTCAATATTTCCTCTCTGAAACCCATTGTCCAACAAATAAGTTGACAAGGTTTCATACCAAGCTTTGGGAGCTTGATGCAGTCCATAAAGTGCCTTTTCTACTTTGTATACTCTATCAGGGAAGTCTGGATCTTCAAATCCTGGTGGTTGACAAACATAGACTTCCTCTTCAATCTTTCCATAAAGAAAAGCACTCTTGACATCCATCTGGTACACCATAAAGTCTTTAAATAAGGCATAGGCTAAGAATGGCCTAATTGCTTCAATTCTAGCAACAGGAGCAAAAACCTCATCATAATCAAATCCTTCTTGTGTGTACTCTTGTGCAACCAATCTTGCTTTATTCTTAATCACAATACCTCTTTCATCCTTTTTGTTTCTAAAGACCCATTTAGTTCCTATAGCTCTCTTTCTATTAGGTAACTCTATCAAAGTCCAAACTTCTTGTAGCTTGAATTGCAGAAGCTCTTCCTGTATAGCCTCTATCCAGCTTGGATTCTTCAGTGCTTGAACTACCTTTTTGGGTTCTTCTTGTGATAAAAAGCAAGCAAACAAGCAATTTTGGAGGTCTTTATGGCTTGTTCTTTGTTTAAGAGTAGTACTAACAAACCCATATTCCTCCAAATTCTTTGTCATCTATCTTGTTTGAGTAGCTGATTGCAGATCTCCAATGACTTGATTAAGAGGATGATCCTTATGTATTCTTGTAATAAAAACATGACTGACTTGGAAGTATGTATCCAAATTGTTTATGTCAGCCCCTGAATCATCATTTTCAGCATCACTAAATTTGCCAATTTCTTCCAAATTAGGTATATTTGGATCATCAGCACATCTATAGACTATATTCTCATCAACAACATTATCCTCTATGCTAGCAGCATTAACAGTTGGACTAACAGTATTAATAGTGTTAATGCTGTTAACACTTGCATCCTTCTCATGATTAATTCTTGGCTCCTCTTTCATAGGTTTATGTAAACATTGTAGAAACGGCAAGGATTTCCAAGTGTATGATTAAGCAACAGATGCAAACATCATAAAAAGTAATTACGATTTCCTAAGCTCATGATATTGAAGCTCGACGTATATGGATGCAATAAATTCCCAATAAATGCCCCTGAATGATGTTCTAACCCGCAACATCCCAAGTTCGACATGGTATACTTTGTTTTACCGGGCAGAACCTGCGCCGTGACGCTACTCACCCAACGTGGACGTCACTCCAATAGATCTATTTATAAAATACACTCGCTCGCAATCTAGCAATAGACAGTTTTCATGATAAAAGGGCTCAGTGGGTTATCCGCTACTTAGGCAACCTCGTAATCTAAGAATAAAATGTACACTTTTGCGTCCAGTGTGTAAAACAAAGCAATGTTCTCACCCCAAGATGGAAATCAAATTAAATAATAGTAAAAACATGTGGGCTATGAACTCACCTTATGTAAATAGTCCTCTAAAAATGATAATATATCCAAGTATAAGTAAATGAATCCACACGTCAAAAACCTAAGTAAATACGGCAGCTTAGTCTATACAGTTTACGGCAAAAGACACAATGTATAAGCCTATAATAAATTGCTATTTTTTTTATCTATACTATACTGTTTTTACTTATGTGGTGGTTCAAATGTTTATGGAATTTGTATTCACCATGAAAGCTATTGGGAAGGGTAACGATTTTTACATTATCTTGTATAACGTATTAAACGTTACTAAATAAAAACTAGTTCCTATTTATTAAGTTGTAGGTTAACCGTATGCAAGTAACTACTGGATGTCAATCCGTCCCGATATGTCAAGTATTTATTAAATTCACTTTATAAAATAACCCTCAGGTTTTCCATAATTACAAAACAGCCCCTGGGTTTATAAAATATATACTATTTTATATTTTAAACCCTTAAGTTTCCACTTGTACAACATATTGTCCTTTAACTTTACCAAATTACCCTTTAGGTCCCTTATATGTCCCAATAGTCCCTAAGGTTTCAGAAATGACAAAACAGTCCCTCAACTTACAAAAACAGTGAGTTGACAGAATTGAACCATCAAGTTTCAAAGTTTACACATTTAGTCCTTTAACTTGTAAAAATCACATTTTAAGCCCGATTAAGTTCTAACAAGTGACAATTGGTTTTATTACTTTCAAATAAGCCATAGAAACTGAGACTTCTTATAAATAAGCTGGGATGAGCTTATTTATGCTTATTAGGCTTAACGAGCCTTATTAGGTCTGTTAAGGTCTAATAAGCTATTTAATGGTCCGAATGAAGTTTCACGAGTACATAAGCTCTTCTTAAGCTTATTAAAGACTGATAAGTTGAAAAATAAGCTCGAGGGAGCTTATTTGAGCTTATTAGGCTCGTTAGCCCAATAACTCAACCCGAAAGTTTGTAAAAAGGGTTTCTTAGGTTATACAACTTATTTTCTAGACGCATTAAGCTTATTTGGGTCTGATTAATCTGGCTTAAATTTGTGGCTTATCCAATAAGCAAATAGGCCCCGGTAATGGGCTTTTAACCCCATTGCGAGCCCGATAAGGGTTATACACGTTTGGGCTCAATCCGTTTAGGTCCATTAACTTGTCTAAGGTTATAAATAAGGCCCATAAGCTTGTTAAGAGCCCACAAATAAGCTGCCGAAGCTTATTTGTGGCTTATGGGCTTTGTTGGTTCACGATCATGGGCTAACATGCCCAATGATGATCCGGTTTGGTTTTTGAATCATCCTAAGGGTCCATACTAGTATGAATAAGTTTGTAGGATTCTTAATGCGTTATAGAGCTTATATATAAGCTGTGGCTCACCGGGTGGGCTTATTAGACCCATTTGGCCTCGTACATGGCTACTGGGCTAGAAGGGCCCAATTGGAGTTTAACTTATGCATGCTTTGTTGTATATAAGTTCTCTAAGTTTTCCTAGTTTCAATCATAAGGTCTTGAATTGACGACTTAGTAATAAGCCATGTTCTACGTCAGTTTGGGGTACCGGTTGGAGCCCAAACGTAGGCACGTTTGGTTTACACGTGAATACAAGTGGCCCATAGTTCCTCTAGCGACTTATATAAGGTTCAAAAAGTGATCTAGTGTTTATAGGTCGTTTGTTCATCTCATGTATCTATCGCGTTTTACATGCACATGTTTAGATGTGTTGTGTATACTTCCCCAAGCTACACCATCTTGTTTTCCTTAAGAGTTCACGTATGGTTTATAAGTTGCTCGCGTATAAGGGCTTTTGTTTACGTCGAATGTCCAAGTTTTATATAAATGAAAGTTTTAAAGTCTCCCTTGTTAATAATCCTACATGGTACGTGTTTCCTTCCGCCTTTACACCACACAAGTCGTTATACGTAATAGTATTGCGTATAACTCGCATGTTTCTCATTTAACATGCGTGAACTCAACTCTATGAACAGCATATATATACATACTATGACATATAAACTAGAAATTAGAGTAAAAAAACGTATAAAACAATTGTTTATGAGTTCGAATGGACGTACAAAGGGTCTTAGATAAGGCAGAGCTAGCAGATAAAATCAAAATAGCATACCATACGCAAGAGGAAGAAAAGGCACACAAAAGGAAAAAAAAGCTAAGGCAACGACAGAAACCAAAGAGCAGGAAACGAGAACATGTACCTATAAGCAATCAACTCCTAGAAGGCAAAAAGGGCCAACACGCAAAAGAGAAGGATAAGAACCGGGGAAAGAAAAGCTACACCTATGCATCCACATCGTCTACCCTAATCCTAGTTCTCTACGAGTTCCTATCAGAGGTCATGTCCTCAGACAATAGCAGCTCCTTTAGGTCGGCCTTCAGTCTGTCCTCTCACTTGAGCTTTGGTCTACCCCTTCTTCTCACGCCATCGACGACAATAGTCTCCACCCTTCTAATAGGTGCTGATTGTGGTCTCCTCTTGACATGTCCTAACCATCTCAATCATCCTTCTCTCATCTTGTTGACGATAGTCGCAACTTGGAGATTTCTTCGAAAGGCTTCATTTAAGATCATGTCTAGTAAGGTCTTACCACAAGTCCACCTTAACATCCTCATTTCTGCGACCTCTATCCTATTCGCTTGGACCTTCGTTAACGGCCAACACTCTGACCCGTACATCATAGTTGGTCGAATCGCCACCCTATAGAATTTTCCTTTCAGCTTTAGAGGGACATTCTTGTCACACAGGATTCTCGTGCCCGCTCTCCACTTCAGCCAGCCTGCTTGAATACGGTGTGTTACATCATCCTCTATCCTTCCGGATTTGTGAATCCCAGATCCAAGATATCTAAAGGACTCCTTCGGCTCTAAGATATGTTCGCCAATGTGGATTACCGCTTCCTCGTTCTGGTCGTTCTCATTCCTGTTGAAGTCGCATGTCATGTATTCAGTCTTCTCTCTACTGACCCGTAGTCCTTTGTCTTCTAGCATCTCCCTCTAATGCTCCAATTTTCTATTCAGCCCATCTGGTGTGTCCGAAACTAATACAATATCATCCGCGAATATCAAGCACCAGGTAATGCTCTCTTGTATCCCCCTCGACAGCTCATCAAGAATCAAGGCAAAGAGGTACGGGCTATTAGCTGAGCCTTGGTATATGGTATGTGCTTAATTACACATACCACTTTCCATTAAAAACGGACTTAAAAGACTAAAAACGTACCAAAAATACATTGTATTTGTATGTTTGCATTTGTATTGTGCAGGAACGGATATTCAAGAAAAGGACAAAAAGAAAGCCAAAAACAAACAAAACCGAGCACGGAGTGGAAAAGACAAAGTCAAAAGTCAACCAAGTGAAGAAAATACAACCTTAAGGGACTAAAACTGCCAAACCTCAAGTTGTATTACAAAAGAAAAAGATAAGGGTCGAAATTGCAAACCGGGCGAAGTTTTGCAATGAGGTTATAAGAGTTGAGGGGCCAAAGCTGCCAACCTTTCCAAACTCCATCTTTCCCGCCCAACAAAACCCAGGTACAGAGTAGGGATGTCTTCCCATACCTTCTACCCTGCAAACCACTCAACACCCTAGATAAATCATTTCAACCACTCCACCTTTTCCCCCCCAGCTGTATAAGTGCCATGTTGGCAATCCCTCACCATTCCCAAGTATTTTCGATGGCTATGATTGACTCCAAAGAAGCACAAAAGAAATTGAAGGCTGGGATTTGTTTTAGAATCACCTCACACAACAAGCACACTTGGTTTTTGTCTCTACAAAGAAACACAGAAGAAAGAGGAGATAGAAGTCCCAAAGAAGAAGACTTCGGCTATAAATAGAGCCTTTTGTAAGCCTTTGAGGAACTAGTTAGTTTTTTTTAATTTTTAATATAACTTAGCTTATTTTCAGTTCTTTTAAAACTCATTTACAGCTTTTACTTTCAGCTTTGTAACACTTTCAAGTTTTAATGCAAATTTGAGGTTTTAAGTCAATTTACAATTCCAAGTGTTAAGTTTCTTAATTGTGTTGTTTTGTGTTCAAAAAGCTTTCAATACAGCTTATTTCTAAGCTGCTATAATTAAGTAAACCTAAAAAGTTAATTAGTTAAGAGAAAATCATAAAAATCACTCTCAAAATACACCACAGCTTATTTTATGGATGATAAGCCAGTTCTGGATGGGCTTATGGACTCTCACTAGCTTGTTTTATACAAGCTAGAGCTTGTAGATTCTTGGTTTAGCCCTGTTTTGAGCAAGGGTGTTGTAAGTTTCTCTTTCTCTCATTTCTCTTAGTTACTGCAGAACTGCTTATAGTGCTTATTTGTTACTTATGTTTACTTATTTATGCTTTATCAGTATGTTTAGTGCTTATCTTGCTTAGTTGATTAGTTAATACTGCTAGTACTGTTAGTTCATTTAATAAAACTGTTAGTTTTGAGTTAACACTGTTAGAAAAATTCAGCTTATTTAAGTGCTTATTCTTAATTAAAGTCTGCTTATAAGTATCTTATTTTGTTATTGGATAATCTGTTTTTAATCAGTATGAAAAGAAAAATGATTTTTGAAAACTTTAAGGGATGTTTGGAACCAGCAGTACTAACCCAAAGTTAGTACTGCTAGTTCATATTTTTGGATTTTAAAGTTAGCAGTACTAACTTAAAGCTAGCGGTACTAACTCCAAGTTAGTACTGGTAGTTAAAAATGTTAGTACTGGTGGTTCATTTTAGCTTATCAGCTTATTATTTCGGCTTATTTAAGATTTCCTTAGCTTTTTAGAGTAGATTAAACCATTTTCCTTTACTGTCTTTAAGAGTAAGCTTATTTAAGCTTATTTTCCTTTTCAAAGTATTTTCAATAGTGTATCAGTTTGTAGCTTTTTAGCTTATTGGCCATTCTAGTATTCTAGTGCTTATTCTTAGGCCTGAGTGCTTATTAGGGATAGTTAAATATCTGTTTTAGCTTATTTGCTTATTTCTTGTTTCAATGTGTTCTGTTTGAGCTAGCAGTACTAACTCAAAGCTAATAGTACTAACTTAAAGCTAGCAGTACTAACTCCAAGTTAGTACTGTTAGTTAATACTAGTAGTTAATACTGCTAGTACTGTTGTTAGTACTGCTGAATTTCTCCTGCTTATCTTAGTTTAGTTGCTTTTTGAATTTGCTTATTTAGAGTTAATCTAGCTTATTTGTGTCTTAGTGTAAAAGTTTTAAGTGTCTTTACCATTTCTAGCTTTTATGCTTGTTCCAGCTTATTTTCTTTGCTTATTTTTATGTGCACTTGCTTATCAGTGTTAGTGCCCAATCATTCCTTGTCATATTCAAACATCAATCATCAATCCGTAACTCGATTTTCCATTCAAGCCTCGTTGGGACATAACGACCCGGGGACACTCTGTACTGCTTCCGGATTCCTTGATTTTGTGGATCCTTATCCTTGTTATATATTTATATATGTTCATATTTATTTAGATATATATTAAGGGGTGAGATCGCCTTGTTGTATATTTATATATGTTTATATTTATTGGTATATAAAAAGGGGTAAGTTTTCGCGAGTCAATTTTTGGCGCCGTTGCCGGGGAGGCTGTGAAAAAGAATATCGTTACGTTTGACAATTTGTGTTTGAATCTGTGAATATTTTCTTCTATAAAAACATAAAAAGTACAAAAATATTTTTCATTTTCTTTTATTAGTATAATTATCATCTAAAAACAAAAGAAAAACCAAAAATATAAAAACATTGTCCATAAAAAAGAAATAAAATTCACAAATTGGTAAAAATACCAAAATATAATATTCTCAATTGAGGTATTATCATAATAACTTCCGGTGAACTTGTTGGTTCCCAACTCGAACAAAAGATTTAAAAACTTGCCATTTGTGTCTCTTACAACGTACGGCTCACCTTGAAAAGTTAAACAAACTATAAAGTGGGTATAAGGAGGGTTGTTCCAAGGAACTACGACCCGAAAGGAGAAATAAGCTTCGCGCTATTCCTACTCCTCCGCTCACCTGTGCGTTTATCTTTTTGAGAGCTACCGTGAAGTAAGTAGATTATTTGGTTGAAGTTGTCTTATCTCATTGTCCGTTAAAATCAATTGTGAATAAATCATAAAAAAAAAAAAAAAATATTTAGTGTAAATTTTCTTTTTATATTTCTATTTTGTGCATGCGCACTCGTTCTCAAGCCCGTAAACGATGACAACACAAGCCCGACAAACGTCTGTAAACCACCAAATCTTAGAAACCAAATAACAATCAAGAAATTTTCAATCCTCCCATAGTTATGATGGTAGATAATCGTACTATGGCTCAATTGCTCGAGGCACCCACCGAGGGTTACGAGGATGCAATCGTCATTACCCGAGATCAACAGCAAACATTCCGAGATTAAGCATGGTCTGCTAACCTTGTTCAAAACAAGCAATTTTTTACACGAAAAAAGAAGACCCACATGCTCACATCTATATTTCAACAGATCCACTTCCTACGAGAGTTCCCGAATGTCCGAGTACGTCGGTTAGCTTATGCTTTTGCCATTTTCCCTCGATGGAGCACCTGGATTTGGCTTGAAAAAGAGCCCCTCATAGATTCTTACAAGGGATGATCTTTTTCGAAAATGCAATAAACAAATTCTTCCTCCTCTAAAACAACAAATCTTCAAATGAAATCACGAGATTTCAACAAAAAGTTGATGAAACGTTTTTACGAGGCGTGGACCGTTCAATGATCTTCTTAGGAAGCCACGCAACATGGTTTTCAGAATTACATCAACTCGATACATTCATAATTCCCTAAATTCGAATGATCAGATTCATTGAACTCCCGCTACGGGTGGTAAACTATTCTGGATAAAATGCCTCGAGAATGCCTAAAAATCATCGAGAGCAAGTCCAAAGTTCGTCAATCACGAAGCAAGGCCATTGTTTCCAAAGTGAGTACGAGCTCTTCCACCCCAGCAGTTTCATCCGATGTTGCTGAACTAAAAGATATGGTTAAAGCATTGATTCTAGATAAGAAAAACCAAACTCCAGCTCCCGCTCCCGTAAAAGCGGTCGAGCAAAGTTGTGTAACTTGCGGGGGTGGTCATTCTTACCAAAATTGTCTAGCCACCGATGGCAACATCTATCGTGACAATATCCAAGAATACGTGTCACAAGCCGCCGCAGTCAACTACAACCAAGGAATCCATTTTACCGACCTCAGATGGTTGCTAACCAAATTCGACCTCCCGGTTTTCCTCCTATGCAAAACCATCAAAACAACCAAAATTGGGGGATCAATTTTAACCAAAATCGGGGGAACAATTTTAACCAAAATCGGGGTAATAATTTCAATCAAGGACAAGTTTACCAACCCCAGATTAATCAACCCCCGACTTTTCAAGCTCCAGCTTACCAAGCTCCAGTTCCACTACCACCAGGTATGTCTAAGCCCGATTTTGATAACTACGTCAAAGCTAATGACGCGGTTATGCAAAATATGCAAAATCAAATGGCAAATATAACGGACTTAATCCTAAATTCCGTGAAATCAGTAAAACCAGCTTCTACTTCGCTCGGGTTCTCTTCCAAGCCACACCATTAGCTAACCCGAAAGTTGATGTGAAAGCATCCACTACCGTAGCGTGTTTCCTATAATGGACCTCAATTTTTTCTCCTCCTAAAATGAGAAGGGAAAATGTGTGTGTTGTGTGACCCGAGGTGACAAAGGATACGGTGCAACCAAGCACCGAGAACATCCAACCTCCAGTAGTCCGAACTGATGACCAAATTGGTGAACCCGTTGTTGCTTCAAAAACTAAACCAACCTTGCCATATCCTTCAAGGGCCAACAAAGAAAAGCTCCGTGAAAAAGACGATCTTCTAGCTTCAAAATTTATGGAGATTTTTCGAAATCTCCATTTCGAGCTAAGCTTCGCGGACGCTCTCCTGCACGGCCCAAAAATTTGCACCGATGTTTGAAAAGCTCCCTCAAATGACAAAGATAAATGATGGGTTGATAAAGACACCGTAAACAGAATATGCTTTGGCAGTTTATCCTAAAAAAGGTTCTCCGAAAACCCTTGAGACCCTGGTAGATTTACTTATACCGCGTGTGATTTTCCGAGATGAATGAATGCTTACTTGGCAATCTCGTGCAAGCATCAACCTAATGCCACTCTCCATTTGGAACGAACTAAACTCCACTTTTGGACCCAAACCCAATAATTCTTGAACTTGCCGATCGAACCAATTTCAACTCAACCGGCATCGCCGAGGATTTATTTCGAGAAAGTTAGAACGTTCTCTTTCCTCCAATTTTGTGGTCGTGATTACGTTGCCGATCCTCGGGTTCCCCTAATCTAGAAGACCTTTCATGAGGATGCAACGTGCCTTAATAGATTTCACGGCGAACAAATGACCCTTAACATGATGACCAATTCAACGTGACCTTACCAAAGTGTGATACAAACTATTCTCTACAATAACATTGCATCGTAACCGAGTGATGTTATGACAATTGCTGTGAAAGAATATATTCAAGAAGTACTTGAAATTCCTGAAATGGCAATCCACTTCTACTTCGACTATGATCGATTCTCGCTCTCCATCTTTCACTCCCTTCGGAGGAAGTGATTTTCTAATGGAAGAGATCGATGCATTTCTTGAACATGATGATTCAATACCACCAGGTGTTGACGGCATCTATGATTCTGAGGGAGATACTGTTTACCTTGAGGAATTGTTAAGTGTGATCAATAGTGACCCAAATCTCCATCCGTCACCAGTTTGTGAAATTAATGTGCCTGAAAAGGTCAAATCTTCATGTGAAGATCCTCCCGACCTTGAACTCAAAGACTTACCATCCCATCTTGAGTATGCATTTTTGGAGGGTGATGACAAATTACCCGTCATAATCGCTAAAAACTTGAAAGATGAGGATAAAACCGCCCTGATCAAGGTTCTTAAGTCACACAAACATGCCATAGCTTGGAAGATTTCTGATATTAAGGGAATAGATCCAAAATTTTGCACCCATAAGATTTTGATGGAGGAAAATGCCAAACCCGTAGTTCAACATCAGAGAAGGGTTAACCCCAAAATCCATGAGGTTATTAAGCAAGAAGTTATCAAACTTCTTGATGCAGGGTTAATTTACCCTATCTCTGACAGTCCCTGGGTAAGCCCGGTTCATTGTGTCCCTAAGAAGGGAGGCATAACCGTGGTGAAAAATGAAGAAAATGAATTAATACCCACTAGGTTGGTTACGGGATGGCGAGTTTGCATCGATTACCGAAAACTCAATGATGCAACTCGTAAAGACCATTTCCCTTTACCATTCATGGATCAGATGCTTGAAAGATTAGCCGGAAATGAGTACTATTGCTTTTTGGACGGATTCTCCGGCTACTTTCAGATCCCGATTGACCCACTTGATCAAGAGAAGACTACCTTCACCTGCCCTTACGGGACTTTTGCCTATCGTCGCATGCCTTTGGGTATGCAATGCACCGGTACGTCAAAGGTGTATGGTTGGCATATCTTCACTAATATGATTGAGAAAACGCATGGATGATTCTCAATTTTCGGTGATCTTTCTCCTCTTGCCTTTCCCCATTAGACAAAATGCTCCAAAAGGGTAAGACACCAATCTTGTGAGCTAAATTAGGAAAAATGCCACTTATGGTCAAGAAGGAAATAGTCCTTGGCCCATAAGATTTCTAAGTTAGATTGATGGTTGATAAATCAAAAGTTGATTCCATTTCAAAATGTTAACCTCATCCCACTACGTGAAAGGTATTCGCAGTTTTCTCGTTCACGCCGGATTCTACCAAGATTTATTCAGGACTTTTCCAAAATCGCCCGACCAATGACCCACCTCCTTTGAAAAAGAAACTCCGTTTACTTCTCGAAGAAGATGCATTGAACATTTGAAACCCTTAAGATAAGTTAACCTTGGCTCCCAATTCTAGTATGCCCCGATTGGGACTTGCCTTAGAAATCATATGTGAGCAAGGTGATTTTGCTGTTGGGCAGTCCTAGGCAACGTAAGACTAAGCACTTCCAACCGATACACTATGAAAGCAAAACAATGACCGAGGCTTAAGCACCTTTACACATATAACGAGAAAAAGAATTACTGCCGTTAGTGTATTCATTTCGGAGAAATTCCGACCCTATCTAGTCTTGTCCAAAAGCATAGTTATACGGACCATTCGGCTCTCAGTACCTGCTGCTAAGCAAGATGCAAGCCAATTGCTCCGGTGGATTTTGCTGCTCCAACGAATTTGATAGTCGTTATCCTGATAAAAAAGGAGCATAAATCTCGCCGCAACCACCTTTCTAGACTTGAAATCCCATCAAAGTGAGCTCGAGAAAAAGAAATTACGAAACATTTCCTCTCGAGACACTGAAGGAATGGTTACTTTTCGTGGTGATGATAAATGCCCCATGGTTTGCCGATTTTGTAAACTACCATGCGGGGAATTTCGTGATTAAAGGGATGTCGTCTCAGCAGAAAAGAAAGTTTTTCAAAGACGTCAAACACTACTTTTAGGACGACCCCTTTCTATTCAAGATCTGTGCTGACCAAGTAATTAGGCGTTGTGTTTCAGGGCAAGAAGCTTTTGACATTCTTAAAGCTTGCCACAGTAGACACACCGGGGGACACTACGGTGCCAATTACACTGCTAAAAAGATCTTCGATTCAGGTTTCTATTGGCCCACGATCTATAAGGATGCCCACGCCTTTGTCACCCGATGTGACATTTGTCAACGTCAAGGCAAAATTTCGCAACATGATGAGATGCCACAAAACTCTATCCAAGTTTGCGAAATCTTTGACATGTGGGGCATTGATTTTATGGGGCTGTTCCCGTCTTCAAGAGAGAACAAATATATACTCTTAGCAGTCGATTACTTATCAAAATGGGTTGAAGCGAAAGCACTCCCCACCAATGACGCCCGAGTTGTTTGCAAATTTCTTAAATCTCTCTTCGCCAGATTCGGTGCCCCTCGTGCTATCATAAGTGCTCGCGAACCCCATTTTTGCAATGACCAATTTGCAAAGGTCATGCTTAAATACGAGTCACTCCATCGTCCTCTCACCGCGTAATCATCCACAAATAAGTGGACAAGTTGAGAGTATCGCAAGTCGTGGTTTGAAATGAATTCTTGAAAGGACCGTCGGCGAAAATCGTGCCTCTTGGTCGGATAAATTAGATGACGCACTTTGGGCTTTCCGCACGGCTTACAAAACACCCATCGGGTGTACTCCATACAAGTTAGTGTACGGGAAGGCATGTCATCTTCCGATTGAGCTCGAGCACAAAGCTTACTGGGCCCTTAAGCATACAAATACTTGATATCAACCGCCGTGATCACAGGAAGTTCAGCTCACAATGAAACTATAATGAACTTCGTGATCATGCCTAGAGAATTCTTAATTTACAAGGAAAAAAACAGAAGAAATCCATGACTCCAAGATCAAAAACCGCGTTTTCAACGTCGGTGATCGAGTCCTCCTCTTTAACTCTAGATTGAAGATTTTCTCGGGCAGCATAAGACCCACTGGATGGACCCTTCAATGTAACCCAAAGTTATTCTATGGCACTGTCGAGTTATCCCAAAACTCCAGGCCAAATTTCAAAGTAAATGGTCACCGTTTGAAGCACTACTTTGGAGGGGACGTACCACAATTGGTAGTCCCAGATCTCCAGACATTCCCCATGGACCAATAAATTCGGGGACGGGTCAAGCATAGCGACCTTAAACAAGCGCTTCGTGGGAGGCACCCCATGCTTATCGTAATATGTGGTAAATGAATAAGTTTTTTTTCTTTATGTGTGGAGGCTCGCCTCTTCCATTACCCGTGTTTCGTGTTTGTGTTGTTAATTTGTCCAATTTGCCCGATTGTGAAGACTCTCGTGCTCTTATTTTGCCGTTTAATAATTAAATAATTTTAAATATTTTAAAATAAATAAAAATTATAATAAATTAAAAAAACACATCCACAAGAGTTTCACATCCTCAGCTTCATTTTGGGAATCCAATATCCTAATCTAATCGACTAACGTTTTATCTTTTGGCACACTTAATAAACGGCCTTAGATTTACGTAGTACCCATACAAACATCGAGGACGATGTTTAGTTCTAGTATGGGGGGGGATCTTCGATTTGATTGTTGCCTGCAGCCATTGTTGTCACGTAATCCCGTTTTTACCACCAAATTTTTTGCAAAAATACCAAAAAAATGAAAAAATTTAAAAATTTTCAAAAATAAAATAAGTGTTTTGTCACAGTTTCGACTTTCCTAATGGGTAGAATGAGAATAATTTTTGACTCGATCGGGCGTGTTGAGCCCTAGCTAGTTCCTAAATTGTAGGCTAAGCTTTCACGAATTCTATTGCTTCGAATTTTAATAAGGTGAAGAACAAGAAGTGATAGAGTTAAATATAAGTTTATGTGCTGAGCAAGATTCTTCTAAAACTTATATGAGTAACTTGTGGCTTTTTCTCCCATTAGCTTCTAATCCACCTAATCATACGTGCTCTTTTCAATTCAACTAAGTCAATCGGTTTTAGAAAAAGCTTCAAATTTGTAACTTGATTCTTTAAAGCGAAGTTTTTCTGTTCTTAGTAATTTAAAAGATAAAATGCCAAAGAAGCATGAATGAAATATGAATGCAAAAATGCAATGAAAAATTGAAATTATGCCAATGAAGCATACATTTGAGTATATGGAGCAAGTAAAAGATGTGTCGTGATATCCCACTCCGCTAACCACGAGGTGGGGGTTCAAACTAAGACATCTTTACTTCTAGGGATTTGGTGTGTTGTGATATCTCACCAGGAAGCGAGGTCTAGTTGAGGGTTCAAACTAAGACACCATCCTTAGCCAATTAGGAAGAAGTGGTTGATGTGATTCCCACTACGCTAGCAACTGGGTGGGTTTTCAAACTAAAACACCGGTCGTTGGTCGTGATTACCTACAATGGAACGAGCCTAGGTAGGTGTTCAAACTAAGCAACGCATTCCTAGCTTTAAGAACTTATGATTATGATGATGAAGATGTTGCAAAAAGTTCTACAGTTAAATTTTCGTTCTTTAAAATCAAGTTACAAGGTCCTAATAAGTTGTTGCTTTGAGTCATGATTCATCTTGAATTACGACTATGGAAATAAGTTGATCTATGGTTGAGTTGAAATGAGTACACACATTTAAATCATATATCCATGTTGGGAGTTAAAAGTTCACAAGTCATAAGTACGAGTGCTTAACATTTAGACTTATATTGACAAATGATCTTGTTTAATTGCTTGGTTTGGAGCTAGTGAAAAATCGAGGACGATGAATTTATCCGTCAGGACATCCGTAGATCATTCTATGGACGCTTCTCATTCTATGATCCCAGTGATGATGAAATAAAGGAAGTCAAACAGGTAGTTAAGAAAAGAAAAAGGAAAATCCAAAAATATTAGGGATAGTTAGTGTATAGATAAAAAAATGGTGAAAACGGGACTTGTCGAAGCTATTGATTCTTTAGTTCCCCTTGACAAACACTTTGCTACTTTTCGAGGTAATTAGTCGAGGGGGTTCGAGATTCTTAGTTTTCTTGAGTGTTTACTTCATAACATTGCGTGAGGACACGGCAATACCTTAGTATGGGGGATTTTGGTATGTGCTTAATTACACATACCATTTTCCATTAAAAACGGACTTAAATGACTAAAAACGTACCAAAAATACATTGTATTTGTATGTTTGCATTTGTATTGTGCAGGAAACGGATATTCAAAAAGAAAGCCAAAAACGACCAAACCAAGCACGGGATGGAAAGCCAAAGTCAGTCAAAGTCAAAAGTCAGCCAAATGAAGAAAATACAACTTAAGGGACTAAAATTGCCAAACCTCAAGTTGTATTACAAAAGTAAAAGACAAGGGTCAAAATTGCAAACCGGGCGAAGTTTGCAACAAAGTTATAAGAAACGAGGGGCCAAAGCTGCCAACCTTCCCAAACTCCATCTTTCTCGCCCAACAAAACCCAGGTACAACTTAGGGATGTCTTCCCATACTTTTACCCTGCAAACCACTCAAACACCCTAGATAAATCATTTCAACCACTCTACTATCCCCCCCATACTTATAATTGCCATGTTGGCAATCCCTCACCATTTCCAAGTAATTTCGATGGCTGTGATTGACTCAAAAGAAGCACAAAAGAAATTGAAGGCTGGGATTCGTCTTAGAATCACCTCACACAACAAAAACACCTAATGAAGCTCTCACAAAAGAAACACATCCTGGAAGACCAAGGAAAGAAGACTTCGGCTATAAATAGAGTCTTTTGTAAGCCTTTGAGGCAACTAGTTAATCTTACAATATCTTAGCTTAAATTTTCAATATAACTCAGCTTATTTTAGTTTTTAAAGTCGTTTACAGCTTTTTACTTCATGCTTTGTTTAACACTTTCAATTTTTAATGCAAATTTGAGGTTTTAAGTCAATTTACAATTTCGAGTGTTAAGCTTCTTAATTGTGTTGTTTTGTGTTCAAAAAGCTCTCAATGCATCTTATTTATAAGCTGCTTTAATTAAGTAACTTTAAAAAGTTAAGTAGTTAAGAGAAAATCACAAAAATCACTCTCAAACACACCACAGCTTACTTTATGGATGATAAGCCAGTTCTGGATAGGCTTATGGACACTACTAGCTTGTGTTATGCAAGCTAGAGCTTGTAGATTCTTTGATTGACCTTGCTTTGAGCAAGGGAATTGTAAGTCTATCTTTTTCTAACTTTCGTATTACTGCAGAATGCTTATAGTGCTTAGTTGGTTTACCTATATTTGCTTTATTTTATGCTTTACTTGATGTCTAGTGCATATCCTAGCGTAGTTTTAGTTTAAAAATAGTTTGTGTTACTTTCCAGTTATACTGTAGTATGCTTAATTAAAACTTTAGATTTGATTCACTTTATATAACGCTTATTCTTAATTGAAGTCTGCTTAAAATGGCCTTATTTTGTTATTTGAAATCTGTTTTTAATAAAATAAGCTCAAATCACTTAATATAAAAAAAGAAAAATGATTTTTGAAAACTTTAAGGGGTATTTTCAACAGCAGTACTAACCCATAGTTAGTACTGCTAGTATCTCTTTTGAACTTTTTAAAGCTAGCAGTACTAACTAAAGCTAGCAGTACTAACTCCAAGTTAGTACTGTTAGTTAAAACTGTTAGTACTGGTGGTTCATTTTAGCTTATCAGCTTATTATTTTCTGCTGTATTTAAATTTCCTTTTCCGCTTTAGCTTTAATAGAGTAGAAATAAACCATTTTCCTGTACTGTCTTTAGGAGTAAGCTTATTCGCCTTTTCAAAGCAATTTTAGTAGTTGATCAGATTGTAGCTTTTAGCTTATTTGCCATTTTAGTTTAATCTAGTTGCTTATTCTTATGCCTGAGTGCTTATTAGGGTTAGTTAAATATCTGTTTTAGCTTATTTGCTTTTTTTGTTTTCATTTGTTTTGAGTTAAGCAAGCATACTACCTAAGCAACCAGACTAACTTAAAGCTAGCAGTACTAACTCCAAGTTAGTACTGTTAGTTAATACTGTTAGTACTGTTGTTAGTACTGCTGAGTTTTTCTTGCTTAATTTAGCTTAATTGCTTTTTGAATTTGCTTATTTAGAGTTAGCTTAGCTTATTTGATTTGTCTTAAGCTTATTTGAGCTTATTTGTGTCTTAGTATAAAAGTTTTAAGTGTTTTTACCATTCCTAGCTTTTAGGCCTGCTCTAGCTTATTTTCCTTGCTTCTCTTCTCGTGCATTTGCTTATTAGTGTTAAGTACCCAATCATCCTTGTCCATAATTCAAACAATCGATTAACATTCGTCTGGTCGATTTACCCATTCAAGCCTTGTTGGGACATAACGACCCGAGACACACTATACTGCTCGTTTCATTGGTCTCCGCAAGATTATGATCCTTGTTGTGTATTTATATTTATTGGTACTTCAGTTATATGCTCAAAAGTTTTGACATGGAAGATTTGGAAACTCTGTTAAGCATGGGTCAACAAGGCCAGAGGAGGGCTATGAGAGAGTGCCATGGGGTGATCTAAAGACAATGTTTGATCCTTATACAGAAGATACAGTATGGAGGAATCAACAAGATTACAGAGTATTAGATTGGAAAATATATGACTCCTGTGGAGTTCATTCTTTAAGAATGCAACATATGCACATTCATATGTTGGTAGAAAAGAGATATCCCCTTACACCTGCAACAATTGCTGATATGTTGAACAAAAAGATTCAATGTGATCATTTCAGTAAAATGGTATATCAGCTTCTTAAACATCTTACAAAACAGCTTAAGAATCAATGAAGTGTTTGGAAGCATCCTCCTAGTGTTTAATGAAGCTTTCAATGAAGAAACTTGAAGATTTTAAAGAAGAATATCAAGTCTAGGGGAGGGTTGTTAGGATTAAAAGACTTCTTGATGATCTTAGAGTTACTGCTACTCAGGTTTGTGATACTGCTGCTAAGCTAAAGTTAGTGCTGTTCATTAACTTTAATGAAAAATATGCTAAGTAGTTAGTGCTGCTAGTATAAAGTTAGTACTGCTAGTTCACAGTTACTACTGTTAGTATATATTAGTACTGCTAGTATAAAGTTAGTACTGCTAGTATAAAGTTAGTACTGCTGGTGAAGATTGAAGAAAATATTCTAAGTAGTTACTACTGCTTGTACAGAGTTAATGCTGTTGGTGTATAAGTTACTACTGCTGGTGTATAAGTTACTATTGCTCAAAGATTAAGACTGCTGAAAGAGTTTCTACTGTCAAAGAAAGGATAAAGACAGAAGAAAGGATAAAGATTGATTGGAGATCAAGATTACTTACGTGATAAGTATTAGTTATTTATAGAATAGATCAAAGAGAATATTCTAAGTCTTAAGAATATATTGTAAATCGACTAGGACTCCTTGGTGTATAAAAGGAGGTCCTAGGGCATATATATCTATTAATCTAGAAATCTTTTGTTTTGATATTATTATAGCTTTAAGGTTTTGTAACCCTAATACTAGAAGAGTATTCGTATTATTTGTAATAATAATATTAGAGCTTTTAGTGTTGAATAGTGTTCTTGTGTTATTGTTTTATTAAGAATTCTTCTTATTGATTAAAGATTAGATTTCACATAATCTTTAATATATTCAACAAAGTTTTTCTACTATAGTTTTGTTAGATTTATCTAATATAACTAAACCTTAAACAAGCTTAAGGAATTCGATCTATTGAAGTGGGATTCAACAAGAGGTATCCTACACCTGGGACAACAAAGTTACTCCACACTTATTATCACATATTTATCCTACACATAGCAAGTTAAATCCTAAGTTATCAACATGTTCTACATTATATATATTGAGGGAGTCATTAAAGATCGTACCTTTGTCAATGATGTTACCGCGAAGATTACTACTAAAAATGATGTTACCTCTATTGTATGCCTTGTAAGTGGAGAAGAGCTTTCGGTTACCCATCATGTGTTTAGAGCATCTACTATCTTTAATCCATTCATCGGGTTCCAAGTCGACTCCAAGGCATATCTATTTATATAAGACAATAACTCAAACATTTTGGTCCCCAATATCTCATGGGTCCAAAGTTGTTAGTGCTAAACATCCCATGCATTTGTTGCATTTGGTTGGGATGTAGAAATGATGAAATCATTCCCCAAGGCATGTAACTTTGATTTTGGAAATTATTCCAAGTTACGAGAAATCCATGAGGTTGATTTTGTCTACCATCATTTCTTCTTGGTTATGGTGTTCTATTTCTAGAATAAGAGTTATTGACTCTTCTAGGTGGTGAAGTTTTTGGTCTAAAATAAGGTTTTGAAAAACCAACTCCGGGTTTTGACAATGGCTTATAAAATTGTTTAACTTCATCATCACTAGCAACTAGAACTTTGACGTTGTTTACTATTATATGTTTTGGTCTAGGACCAAAAATAGATTTTTGAAAAGACACACTTTTCTCAAATCTAGGCGTAACGACTGGGGGTCCCATAATTTCTTTGGGGGCCGCTTGTATAATATAAGGGCCACCTATATTTATGGGACCTCCATCACTTAACATTTCATTTAGACAATGTGTACTCTTTTAAAATTTAGTTAATCTAATGGCTTCATCTTTGAGTTTTTCATTATCAGTTTTAAGCAATTAACATTTTGTACATTCGAGATCAACTCCCTTGTTTTTCTTGAGTGTTGACAAATTTTCTTTTAATTCACTAAGATCTTTTTCTAAGCTATTTCGAGTGGCTTTTAATGTTCTGTTCTTGGTGATTATTTTTAGACTCATTTTGCACAGTTTATCATATTCATTATCTAAAATTAAATCATCTATTGATGAGTTTTCATCACTAAAGTAGGAAGATTCATAACATACCTCATTTGGCGCTTGAGCTACGAGACATGTTTTGTCTTTGATCTTTTCATCATCTTCTTCGCCGCTATCGCTCCAAGAACCTCCAACGAATGCTCTTTGGTTCTTGTCTCTCGGTAGTTTTGGACATTCTCCAATAAGATGATTTGGATCTTCGCATCTAAAACACTTCCTTTAACCCTTGCTGTTTTTGTCGGCTCGGCTTCTTTGAAAGGTCTTTTTGTCGTTCCTTGGTTGTCTAACGAATCTTCCTCTTCTTTTGAAGAACTTCTTGAAGTCTCTAACCGCCATGACGTATTCTTCGTCTTTACTTTCGAAAGTCGAACACTCCTCATCACTAGATTCCTTCTTAGCCTTTAAAGCTAGAGATCTCCTTTCTCCTTTAGCTTGGACTATTTTAGAATCTTTCTTAATGATCATTTCATGAACTTTGAGGTTCTCGATAAGTTCATCAAGAGATAGTGATGTCAAGTCTTTCGACTCTTCAATCGCTGTGACCTTTGCTCTTCATTTAGGATGTAGAGCCCTAAGAAACTTCTTAACATCATTTTTGCTAGAGTAACCTTCATCAAGAGCTTTTAGACTAGTAATAATAGTGTTAAATCTAGCAAATGCACTATCTATAGATTCGTCTTTGAAAATGACGAATTGTTTATATTGTTGAACCAAAAGGTCGATCTAATTATCTTTGACTTGACTATTACCTTGGTGGGTGATTAACAAAGTTTTCCAAATTTCTTTTGCCATATTACACTTGAAAATCCTTTCATATTCTTTTCTAGGCAAAGCGTTGTAAATAACCATTTTAGCTTCATTATTTTTCGCAATTCTCCTTTTAAGTTCATCACTTTGTTTTTCAAAAGGGATAACCTCATCTAATTTGGTTTCTGAATTTTGTTCAATAGGTTGAAAATCACCGTTAGTAATAACATGCCAAAGATCAAGATCTTTTGATTTAACATATGTCTCAAATCTATTTTTCCAATAAATAAAACTATGACTTTCAAAAAGTGGTAGTCTTTGCATAGATTGCCCTTCTAGATATTTGTCGGAATCCATAAATCAATCCAAGCTTTAAAATTCAATATATTCTAAAAATCTTGAGTGACCTTGGCTTCTGATACTATTTGTGGAAACTATAAGGGGGGTTGAATAGTTTACCGGTTTGTTTTACGTTTTAAAAGTTTGCTTTCAAAATACTTAGATTCGAGTTATATGTTCAACCAATTAACAATATGAATCAACAATATAAATATCTAAACTAATACTAATTAACAATTACAATAATATAGAGAGATAAAGAAAAGAACAATTAAACCAAGACGCTAAGATTTTATAGTGGTTCGGCTATGAAGCACCTCTTCTCCCTACTCCACTCCCTGAGTATCCTAATCGAGATTTCAATATGTCAACCATCTCCCATTAGGCGAAGATAACCGTTTACACGTCGCTTACGTGGTTTTCTGACACTAAGCTAAATGTCGAGTCCTAATTTTAGCTCAAACCAATCTACCACTTCACAAACACTACACAATCACAAGATCTATATTATCGGATTTACACACAATCCGAATCACACAATTACAAAAGATAAATACAATAGAGATTTGGTACTTAGAATAAAAGAGAAGAGATCACTAAATAACAATTCGTTTTTTGGCGAATACGAATGTTCTTCTCTTGCACTTGATAGAAGAATGAGAAAGATGAGATGAGATTGGATCACTTGAAACAAGTTAGTGATCAAGAGATTTAGAGAGAGAAAAAAGGTTTTTAGAGAGAGAAAGTTATCCAAGAAATCATGCAAAGAGGTGTGTTTTCTGCCAGTAATAGTGCAGTATTTATAGCCAGCGAATTACAACGATCATCTGCTGGAGATCCCAGATATATCTGAGGGTCGTACCTTTCAGGGGGCCGCCAGTAGACTCCGCTCCTGTCTTTGTCTTTTTGTGGGGAAGGTTGTATCTGGTATGGAATCTTTCATTTTGGGAGAAAAACCAGATTCAAATTTTATTATTTAAATAAAACCATTTCTTTTATTAATAAATATTTTTGTATATTTATTTTTGTAATTTTTTTTATGAAAATGTAATGGTTAAGAAAAAATATTTTCTTGATCACTAATCATGCTTAATGATTTGTTTGTACATACCTTAAGTGATTAGTCTTAGAAATAGAATTTTACGATTAATAATTTTTATCGTAAACATTTTTACATTTTGTTATTATCAAAACGTTGAGAGGTCGAAAAATATAAATAACGTTTTTAGACATTATTTGTATTAACATGGGCATACATATTGACCTCTGACTATTAACCTTGATGGGTGACTAACAAAGTTTTCCAAATTTCTTTTGCCGTATTACACATGAAAATCCTTTCAAATTATTTTCTAGGCAAAGCGTTGTAAATAACCATTTTAGCTTCGTTATTTTTCGCAAGTCTCCTTTTAAGTTCAAACTTTGTTTTCAAAAGATAACCCCAACTAATTTGGTTTTTGCGGATTGTGTTTAATAGGTGAAAATCAGACACCGTTAGAAATAACATACCAAAGATTCAGCGATCTTTTGTATTTAACAATATGTCCTAATGCTCTAATATTTTCAATAAATAAAACTATCACTTTCAAAGAGTGATGGTCTTTGCATGGATTGCCCTTCTAGAATTGTCCGGAATCAATAAATCGGATCCCAAGCTTTAAAAAACAATATATTTAAAATCTGAGTGACCCTTGGCTTCTGATGACCAAATGTGGACACTCGAAATGGGGGGGGGGGTTAAATAGTTTACCCGGATTCATTTAGATTATAAGATGCTTTCAAAATACTTAGATTCGAGTTATATGTTCAACCAATCAACAATATGAATCAACAATATAAATATCTAAACTAATACTAATTAACAATTACAATAATATAGAGAGATAGAGAAAAGAACAATCAAACCAAGACTCCAAGATTTTATAGTGGTTCGGCTACGAAGCACCTCTTCGCCCTACTCCACTCCCCGAGTATCCTACTCGAGAAATTCACTATGTTAACAAGCTCCTTTTAGGCGGAGAAAACTGTTTACACGTCGCTTACGTTGTTTTTCGACACTAAGCTAAATGTCAAGTCCCAATCTTAGCTAGAACCAATCTACCACTTCACAAACACTACACAATCACAAGATCTACACTATCGGATTTACACACAATCCGAATCACACAATGACACAAGATAATTACAATAGAGATTTTTACTTTATAAGAAGATAGGAGGAGATCGCACTAAATAACAATTTTGTTTCGTTATGGCGAATACGAATTTTCTTCTCTTGTACTTGATAGAAAAATGAGAAAGATGAGATGAGATTGGATCACTTGAAACAAGATTAAACAATGTTAGTGATCAAGAAATTTAGAGAGAGAAAGAAGGTTTTTAGATAGAGAAAGTAATCTAGGTGTGTTTTTCTGCCAGCAATAGTGCAATATTTATAGCCAGCGAATCCCAACAGTCATCTGCTGTACCTATCAGGGGGCCGCCAGTAGACTTCGCTCCTATTTTTGTATTTTTGTAGGGAATGTTGTATCTGGTATGAAAGCTTCCATTTGGGGAGAAAATTTGAATTTCAAATTTTATTATTTAAATAAAATATTTTCTTTTATTAATAAATATTTTTGTATATTTATTTTTGTAAAAATACTTTTGTGAAAATGTAATGGTTAATAAAAAATATTTTCTTGATCACTAATCATGCTTAATGATTTGTTTGTGCATACCTTAATTGATTAGTCTTAGAAATGGAATTTTACGATTAATAATTTATAAACGTTTATTTTTATCGTAAACGTTTTTACATTTTGTTATTATCAAAAGTTGAGAGGTCGAAAAATATAAATAACGTTTTTTGACATTATTTGTATTAACATGGGCATACATAGGAGCTAAGGGGGCCGGCCAGACTAAAACGCTCCCAGCTTTGCCTATAAATAGCAGGTTGTTCCCAACAAATTTTTCACCTTTTTCACACATATTCCTTCTGTTTTAAAATCAGTTTACATTCACTTCCATTCCTCTAATCATTAAATTCTAAGTATTTTTTCGAAGTGATCCATGCTTAGATCTTCAAGTGCAAGAGAAGAATAATTCCTACCATCAAGTTACGAAGTATTATAGCTTAGTTCGTGTTCTCGTAACTTAGTTACGATTGTGTCATTATTCGTAAATCATTTGTCCATCTTGTGTAATTGTGTGTAATAGTTAGATCGTGGTTATCATAGAGAGTATTGTTAGATCATGGTGATCGTAGAAAGAATAGTTAGATCGGGGTGATCGTGTAAGTGCTTAGGTGAAATGATCTTGTGTTAGCGCGGTTAGTATTTTAGTCCTCAAAATACAAAGTGCGTGGTAGATTGGTTCTAGCTAAGATTAGAACTCGACATTTGGCTTAGTGTCGAAAATTGGTGTAAGCTACTTGTGTACGGTTTTCTTCGCCTAAAGGGAGTTTGTTGACATAGTGAAGAGAACTCTCGAGTTGGGTACTCAAGGAGTGGAGTAGGGCGAAGAGGAGCTTCGTTACCGAACCACTATAAATCCTTATGTTGTGGTTTGATCTTTCTAACTCTTATCTCTTGTCTTGCATATTTATTTATCTTGTTATCATTCATTTACTTAGTTAAATTATGCATATTGTGTGTACATTGAGATCACATAAAATCGAATCTAAATTTTATAAACAAACAATATACTAAATTAAAAAGCGGTAAACTATTCAACCCCCCGTCTAGTTTTCCACAATTGGTATCAAAAGCCAAGATTTTTAAAATAAATTGTATTTTAAAACTTGAATCGATCTATGAAATCAAAAAAATATTTAGAATAGATTTGAAACTTATGTGAAATCAAAAGATCTAGATCTTTGGCACGTTATTACCTATGGTGATTTTCCTCCCATTCAAAATAATCCCGAAACTAAAAATGATGAAATTGTACCATTTAACAAACAAAGCGATGATCTTAAAAAGAAACTTGCTAAAAATAATAAAGCTAAAATGGTAAAATATAATGTTTTTCCACGTAAAGAATACGTAAGAATTTTTATATGTAAAACCGCAAAATAAATTTGGGATACATTATTAATCACTCACCAAGGTAATACTCAAGTTAAAGATAATTAAATAGATCTTCTTGTTCAACAATATGAACAATTTATGTTTCCGAAAAAGGAATCGATAGATAATGGATTTGCTAGATTTAACACTATTATTACTAGTCTAAAAGCACTTGATGAAGGTTTTTCTAGAAAAAACTATGTTAGGAAATTTCTTAAGGCACTTAATCCTAAATGGCGCGCAAAAATTACGGCTATTGAAGAGTCGAAGGATTTGACATCACTATCACTTGACAAACTTATTGGAAATTTAAAAGTTTATGAAGTGATAATAAAAAAAGATTCTAAAATGCTCAAAGACAAAAGAGAACAAAGTAGATCTCTTGCATTGAAGGCTAAAAAGGAATATAGTGATGAAGATAGTTCGACCTTCGATAGTGAAGACGAAGAATACGCCATGGCCGTGAGAGACTTCAAGAAAATTTTCAAAAGACAAGGAAGATGTGTAAGACAACCACACGATGAAAGAAAGTCATTCCAAATGAGTAAAGATGACAAGAATGGCAAAAGCAACAGAAAATGCTTTAGATGTTGTAACAGTTCGTAGTTCTGGCCGGTACTTCTGATCCCGCATTGTCAATTAATCTCGACCTATAATGTGAATTATTATTCTCGTTTTTGGCCTATTTGGCAAAAGCATCGTTGTTGGTTAAGTTGCAAGTCGTGCTTAGGATTTTTATCCATTAAGCGATTTAGAGATTTGGAAATCTCATATTTATGCTCCGGAAGCTTTATTATTGTATTTTATTATTTTTGACCCTTATTCCCGCGTTTAGCCGAAACCGAGTCAAAAACATTATTTTTGCAAGTTTTAAACATTTGGGTAAAGATTTTAAACATAAAATCATGTAATAAGAATTTTAAAAAATATATAGCTATGACCATGAGGCCAAGCCCCATGGCCGGCCACCCCAAGCCCACAACAAGCACACATTTTTTTTTTGAAATGGAAGTTTACTAGTTACTTTGACTTATTTTGACCACCCTTATAACCCTTTCACCTTGATTCAAAACACACACTAGATCATTTAGCTAGAAATTTTTTATCTTCTCCCCTCTTGTCCCTAGCCTCGTCGAACACGCAACCCACACAAAATCATATCACAATATTGATCTAGCTATTTTAATCACCACTACATTGTTTTGATATCCATCTTTGATCATTTTCACAAACAAAAATGACCATGCAAGAATATTTTTGAAGATCTTGATTTTTCCAAGTTGATTGAAGTTTTGGGTTAAGTTTAATCATCAAGGATCATTACATTTAGGTTATTGCAAGATTTGGGTTTGTAAAAAGTTAAGGTTTGATCAAAAAGGGTGTTTGTTGGGTTTGGCTAGCAAAGGAAACCAAGAGAGAGTGTGTGCCAAGTTTAGATCTTGCTTTTCCGACCTATTGTAAGTATTTTTAAGCAACCATTAATTTTATTTTTACTTAATCTTGTGTTTTTAATGTTGCATGTTATGGATCCACACTTGCATGAGTTAGATTAGGTGATTAAAGAGTTTGGATAATTGAAACTAGTTTAGATGACGGAGATAGGTTAGTTAAGAGTATATATGAAGTTGTTGTGAAGCGAAAATGGCGTCTTAATTGATTTTCAAATGGGAAAATTTGAGCAGAAAGTTTCGCCCCACATTTGAGTGTCGTAAAAAATTTTAAATAAATTTTTAGCTTAGTAATATGTTAGGTCTCGTCCTTATGAACGTTTTGATAGGTGGATCGTCCCGTAACTCCTAATAACGAAGTTTTTACGGCCAAAAGAAGTTAGGAAAATTATATATATAATTATCAACTTTTTAGTTAAATATTAAAACCGCGCAGAGAATAAAAAAGGTATTTTGGTCATTTTCTGCTCTGTTTCTACCTTTGGCCGAAACATAAAAGTTGTTCGAAATGTCATTTTACGTATCCTGTGAAGAAATTAGGTCCAACCATGTAGAGGCGCCGGGTCAAAGGTCAAAGTCAAACTTGAAAAATAATATATATAAAAAGTCAAAGCTGATAGAAAAATTAAATAAGGTTTTTAGTTGTCGTCGGACGCGTTTAAACTCGAAAAACTCAACGATTGTTATTTTATAACTAATATGATTTTTGGGCGGGGTCGTTAACTTCTAAAAATAGTAAGTCTAAAAATATAAACTTTATATATATGTGTATAAGCGTAACGTCGGAAATAAGAGTAAGAGCCAGTCGACGGAATGTGGGTGTTACCGGAGGGGTAATATTTAGTCGACAACGTCAACGTCTTCGGAAATCCAAATTTTCTAGAAATGGTAACTTTCCAAAAATAGAAACCTTCCGAAAATAGAAAGTTTTTAGAAATGTGACGTAAAATATTTACGAATGAGATGTTAATTCCAAGACATTTTAATGATCTAAGCTTTGGAGCTTTGAATTTATATTTAGAGTTGTACAGGAAAACTTTGTCTCCGACCTTAAATTCTTTTCTAACTCTATGTTTTTTTTATCATGATAGGCTTTGGTCCAGGCTTTGTAGAGTTTGGATTTCTCATATGCTTGAAGTCTCAATTCATCGAGCTCATGCAACTGTAGAAATCGTTTTTCTCCTGTAATCTTAAGATCAGGATTGCAGCTTTGCAAGGCCCAGTAAGCACGATGTTCAATTTCAAACGACAAAATGGAAACGTTTTTTTTCCATAAAGAAGTCGGAACGATAGGGAGTTCCGATTGGGAGTTTTATAGGCTGTACGAAATGCCCATAGAGCGTCATCTAATTTTTTTTACCAAATAGGCGGATTGTCCTTAACTGTCTTTTCAAGGATTCTTTTTAAGGCTCTGTTGGTGTTTTCAACCTTGCCACTTGTTAGCCTTAATTATATTAAGTCAAACAAGAATGTTATCGGTCTTAGAAAGTCAAACTATGTCTTGTATTGTAACAGGCTAGTCGGGTTCAACAGGCTTGGATTGTAATCTAATATTGTCCGTGTTTCGGGCTCAAAGCCCAAGTTATGCCAAGCCCGACCCAAGATTACAAGCCCATATGCCACCTAGCAAGGCATGTGTATAAATATCCCTTCACCATAAGGGTGTTGGTTACATTTTCATTTACTTGTAATCCTCCAATTCTCTAATCTAGTCTTTCCTTCTTGTTTCTCTCTCTACTTTCTCTCTCTAAGTTTTCTTCTTTATTTCTAGCTTATTGGTAAAGATTAGTGTTGTGTAATGGATTAAATTAGTGGGATAACATGTGGTATCAGAGCTAAAGGGGTGTTAAGTGTTTGTTTTATGTGAAATTCGTGTGGTTTGTTGGTTATATTTTTTTTGGTTCGAAAAAAGCAAAAAAAAAATCAACATTTGATCTTTGTTTGTGGTTAAAAGTGTTAAAGACTTGTACTTTCGGGGTTAGATCAATTCCTTGCATCATTACTAGGTGGTTTTAACATCATTTCGTGGATTACAATAAAGTTTGATTAGATTTTTTTATTGGCTGCGGTTTGGACTATCTGAAAGGGTGTTCATGCTTGCGTTTTGCCTCTCATTCGTTGCGTTTTGCCTCAGACCAAGCGTTTTTGGCATTACATTCGTTGGTTTTGCTCTCATAGACACTGCGTTTTGCTTCATTCATTGCGTTTTGCCTCAAGACACGAAACGTCAACTGCTCGAACACCTGAAACAATAACGCGTTGTCGAAAGACGGAAACCGACTCTTGTTGAGGCTGGCTCGAACAATGCTATGCGCCGCTAAAGTTCTTTGTTATTATGGGCTGAAGCAATTGCAATACAGGCATGTTTTACTCAAAACTGTTCAATTGTAACTTCCTCGACATGAGGAAAACACTAACCATATCATCAATGCCCGGAAAACCGTCAGTCAAGTTCTATTCCAAATCTGTGGTTCCCTTTGCTAACATCGTCAGAGTGGTGAAAATCTTGACATAATGAAGGAAACAAAGGTGATGCTGTATTTTGTTGGGTATTCTACCTCATGTCAAAGGCTTACATGGTATCTTATATAAGAGAACAAGAATGATAGTGAAACAGTTCATGTTAGCTTTGAAGAATTGCCTCAAATGGCGTCAGATCAAGTCAGTTCTGACCTCGCGTCCACAATGTTCAACTATGGTACTTGAAAAGAAGGTTTTAGTCCCGGTCCACAAAGTAAGAAAATGTTCCCCTCCCTCCAAGCTTCCCGGTTGAGACCCCCTCCCCCCGCTCCCCCCCCCCCCCCCACCCACCCACCCCTCCCGCCCCCTCACTCTATACTCGCCGCACCTCCGACCTCATATAAGTTTTTTGTAAATCACACTCACAATCCTTCACCCCTCTCCTCACTTCTTAACCTGCTGTCAACTATGTCCTGAGAGATATCGATTGATGAGTTCAGTGAATTACTCAATGGAAATTCTCCTGTTGTGTCAAAGTCTTCCGCTGTACATGCTGCTGATAATCCTGATAAACGTCAACAAATACACTCACAAACTCACACTTTCTACAACAAACTGATGTTGACAGGCTCCACCTCCATTGAACATTCATTCAACACATCAAACTCCAACTCAAGTACCAACTGTCACTGCACCTGAGAACATTACTCAAGCAGAAACCAATACAGAAAATGCACAATTTGACGACGATGAATTTATCAACATCTTCAGTACACCGGTACAAGAACAAGGGGAGACATCGTCTCGTCATGTTGATTCGTCAAACATGCATACTTTCTATCAACACCATCCTTCTGCACAACGTTGGACAAAAGATCATCCATTAGAACAAGTCATTGGAAATCTTTCAGTCAGTTAGAAACAAGACGTCAGCTAGAAAACAGATGGCGAGATGTGTATGTTCGCCACTCACAGTGAGTCGGAAAACCGAAACCAAAGAAACATCAAAGAAGCCATGGCTGATTCTGCATGGATTGAATCAATGCAGGAAGAACTTCATCAGTTTGATCGATTAGATGTATGGGAATTAGTCGACAGACCACTCTGCAAAAATGTCATTAACTTAAAGTGGCTCTGGAAAAACAAACGTGATGAGGAAAATACTGTCATTCGCAACAAATCTCGTCTTGTGGCTAAGGGATATGCTCAAAAGGAAGGAATTGATTTCGAAGAGTCATTTGCACCAGTTGCTAGGTTGGAAGCTGTACGGCTGTTCATTGCGTATGCTGCACACAAATCATTTACAGTGTACCAAATGGACGTTAAAACAACATTTCTTTACGGACCTCTGAAGGAAGAAGTGTACGTAAACCAACCAGATGGATTTGTTGACCCATATCATCCTGACAAAGTTTATCGTCTCAAGAAAGCATTATATGGTCTCAAACAAGCACCAAGAGCATGGTATGATGAACTCTCCAACTTCCTGGTATCCGAAGGATTCTCAAAAGGTTCTATTGATCCAACTCTGTTCATAACTAAACATGGGGAAGACATATTGCTTGTGCAAATTTACGTTGATGACATAATTTTTGGTTCTACGAACCCAAAACTTTCAAAACGATTTGGAAAACTAATGCACAACAAGTTTGATATGTCTATGATGGGGAGTGAAATTCTTTTAGGAATTTCTGATCCACCCAATCACTTCGTGGTATCTTTATAAACCAAGCTAAGTATGCTCAAGAGATACTTAAAAAGCATGGTATGACCTCATGTGATAGCATTGGTACTCCAATGGCTACAAAACACCTTGATGCTGACTTGAGTAGTACTTCGTCGACAAACGAAATATGTAGTATTGTCGGAGCACTCTTGTACTAAAACAAATAGCTAGACCAAGATATTGTAAATGCAAAATTGTTATTGTGCTCGCTATCATGAAATGATGAGAAACATCTCACTGCGCTAAAACGGATCTTTCTCGGTACCTTAAAGACTCCATTAACATGGGTCTTTGGTATCCGAGGGGACACCGGTTTTGAACTAACTGCTTTTTCAGATTCGGATCACGCGGGCTGTCTCGATTCACGTAAGAGTACATCTGGTGGCATACAATTTCTAGGTGGTGATAAGTTAGTCAGCTGGTCATCCAAAAAGTAGGACTGCACCTCAATGTCTTCAGCAGAAGCCGAGTATGTGTCTTTATCTGCGTGCTGCGCACAAGTTCTATGGTTGAGAACTCAGCTCCAAGATTTGGCTTACACTTTGATAAAAATAACCTATGTATTGTAACTCAACGGCAGCCATAGCAATTCGTGCAATCTGTCTGCATTTCCGTACCAAGCACATCGATGTCAGATATCAATTCATAAAGGAAACCAGGTTGAAAATGGTATTGTTAGAATTATTCTATTGTCGGAACTGAATAACCAGCGTGCTGACTTGTTCACTAAAGCTTTATCGGGAATGACTAGGTTTAAGTATCTTGTCAGACGACTCGTTATAGATGTTTGACTCAAGCTGGTACTGAGGTTTTCTGGTAAATGATTGCTTGATCCTTCAAAACATATTCAATTTGTAAAATTTTGAAAAAGAAAAATACAAAAATATAAAACCAACAAAAAGAAATAGAAAAATATAAAACCTAGAAAAACAAAATATAAAATCAGAAAATTTCAAAAATACAAAAATAAAAAAGAAATCTCTCGACTTGTCTCTGGAACGATAACATTTATGTACCAAGAAATGTTGATTTAACATCGACAGGGCGTGTAAATGAAGTTCGAACAGGAGTTTCAACGTTTCAAACATGTCATTTCTAAATTTTTCTCAAGACTTATGTACATTTCAGTACATAACTCGGTTTCAAATGTTATAGGGAAGTGTACGCTTCAGTGCGCTTACTCTAAAAATAGAGAGAAGTTTTATACATGTGTTTTTTAAAATCGAGAGGAACATAATTTTTCCAAAAGAACTTTTCCAATGTATAATTGCTATAATATATTTTGTGGTATTTTTCCATAATGTGGTATTTGTTAAAATTGTGTTTCAACACTCTCTTCCTTCGGAATAATTCAAAGAATTGTAGCTTTATATGTAATTATTAATGTTGTCGGTTACATCTCTAATGTCAATTTTATGTATCCAAACACATTTGTGAATTAAAATGTGGAATTATAATTGTCATTATTAATTTTACTATTATTCACTAAGGCATCTCACTCCGTCTACAACATTTTGTGGTGTCATATCAATTTTTCCTTTCAATGTTAAGTTTTAATAAATATTGGTATCCCACATATACTGTTGAAGGGGAGCTATTCGGAAAATGAATTCATGCAATATCGTAGTATAATTTTCTCTTCCCCATGGAAAAAAAAATTTTTTTCTGTCCAATTATCAATTGGTATTTCAAATATCTAAGTGTTTTATATATTTAAAATAGGGGAGAAATGGTGATTAAAATAAGAGATGTGATCTTAAGACTCTAAGTGCAACTCTTTCCTTCATGTGCTAAACAATTTCGAATCTCGGAGCACATGTGTAGGGGGAGTATTTGAAAATAACAATGTCAGAAAATGGTTTATGGTTCGATCTCATACCCAACAACCTATCAATTTCACGACGATTCTGAAGTCATAAGGTGGTTAGGTTAGGAATAAGTCCTACGATCAACAGAACCTGAGGATCTACCAAGGACACTCCATAGTTAGAAATAGCAGGTCCTTAGGTATGATTGGAGAAGATGTGTATAAGGAAAATGCCGACTAAGATTGTGCTAACACATGGAACAATCACAACAAGGTGTTAGTCATGACGTCTTGGTAGCATCGAAGGGGTTGAAGAAGAAAAGAAATGTATGTAGAATAAATGGTGATAAGAGAAGCCACCACATAACTTAGGCAGAAACCGTGTTAATACATAATCTTCAAAAAATCACAAAGATGATTGTTGATAATTTAAAGACGACATCATGGACCAGTGATGCCAATGCCAAACCCTTCCCAGCCATTAGGGTTTCTCTCAAAAGAAACTTGTCTATTTGTCTCGGAGATCACACGTTATCTACTAACGTCTTCACTCTGAGATTGTTGATATTGAATAGATGGCAGTCAGCTCCAGCCTCCGATTACTAAAACTAGTGCACAAATCGAGTCTAGAGCCAAGAGAGATCAAATTATAAATCTGATACGGACCACAGGTCAAAATACACTAGTTGATCACCGCAAGTTCAAAGTTTGTGAACAATGTGTCGATACGCATTATGCTTGAGAGATCTTGCCAGACATTCCGAGTGATACTTAAGTATTCACAGTGAAGATGGAAATCCTGCTTGAGCCAACATCAAACAAGCTCATGGTAGGTGACTTGCAAGATTCTATATGAATCAAGCTTGTGATAACTGGATATCAATTTTGGTCCAGTAAATGAATTGACGACTTAATCAGAAAGATAGTAACTATCTGATTCACTCTTACCGTGTTGTCTGCTTTGAGACGTTCCGGTAATGAGAACTAGCAAGCATGGTGAACCTAATACATCTGTGTTAGAAGATCCTACGCTTTGAGCTGGAAACCCTGTTAAGGAGATTCTTTGAATCTACCTGATCACAGGTATAGTATTTATACTATAAAATAGGAAACCGGAGGTTAATGCAACCGAAGTCAAGATGAATGACAAAGCCATATTCATCTTTTATTCCTAACTATCTTATTTCAGGTTTAGACGACGGTGTTGCAGCCTCATTCTAGCAAAGTCAGATTCATAAACCACATGCTCATACTCAAGCTTTCAAAGTCAATCATTCAATGTCAAGATAGTTGATTCTAATCTTCCCCACCATCAAAGAGCCTCAAAGTCAAATAAAGAATCATCAATTGGGGAGATTGTTAGACTTATAATCACATATGTCAAACAAGAATGTAACAAGTATGAGCATGTTGGTCAAGAGCACAAGTTGATCAAGGAAGTCAAATCAAGGTGATTCAAGTCAAGGAGATGATGCAAGATAACGATCTCAAGAACTCAAAATCAAGATCGCAAAGCATGGATGAGCAAAGCCATTACAAACAAGACAAGACCATAACAAGGCAAAGCATAAACGTCAAACGTCATATCTTCAATGTCATCAGTGGTACAGAGGAGTTTGAAGAAAGAGACCTCAACATTGGGGGAGATTGTTAGCCTTAATTATATTAAGTCAAACAAGAATGTTATCGGTCTTAGAAAGTCAAACTAGGTCTTGTATTGTAATAGGCTAGTCGGGTTCAATAGGCTTGGATTGTAATCTAATATTGTCCATGTTTCGGGCTCAAAGCCCAAGTTATGCCAAGCCCGACCCAAGATTACAAGCCCATACGCCATCTAGCAAGGCATTGGTATAAATATCCCTTCACCACACTTGGTGAAGGGTGTTGGTTACATTTTCATTTACTTGTAATCCACCAATTCTCTAATCTAATCTTCCTTTTTTGTTTCTCTCTCTACTTTCTCTCTCTAAATTTTCTTCTTATTTTCTACCTTATTGGTAAAGATTAGTGTTGTGTAATGGATTAAATTAGTGGGATAACACCACTGGTTTGTGGATGATAAGATGTGGCTATACGATGATGTACTCCATACTTTTTTAAGATTTTCTCCATTTGAAGATTACAAAAGTGAGTTCCTCTGTCGCTAATTAAAGCTTTCAGAATTCCGAAATGAGAGAAAAGCTTTTTCAAAAAATTGACTACAACTCGTGTATCGTTAGTGGGTAAAGCTTCGACTTCTACCCATTTTGACATGTAGTCAATTGCGACAAGAATGTATTCGAACTTATGGGATTTCGAAAAAGGTCCCATGAAATCAATTCCCCATATGTCGAAAATTTCACTAACTTAGATGTTGTTCAAAGGCATCTTGTCTCTTTGTGAAATGCTACCAGAACGTTGGTAGGCGTCACAGTTTTGTACCAGAGTCTGTGCTTCTTTGAATATGGTTGGCCAACAGAATCCAGCATCAAAAACTTTCTTTGCGGTAATCGATGGTCCATAATGTCCCCTAGTGGGTCCATGATGACATTCATCTAGAATTTTTTGAGTTTCTGAACCGTGAACACATCTTTTGATCATTCCATCGGGGCATGCTTTAAATAGATACAATTCGTCCCAGAAATAATGCTTAAGTTCTGAAAAGAACTTACAACGCTGAGCGTAGGTTAATCCTTTCTTAGAATTCCTCCAACTAAGTAGTTGGCAAAGTCGGCAAACCACGGGCTCTCTTCCTCATCAGTTTTGATACTCATGAGAAACTCATCAGGGAACTCGTAATTTATTTCCTCGTCCTTGAGTTCTTTGAGATTGGGTTTCTCAAGTCGCGATAACTGATCTGCTGCGAAATTTTCTGCTCCCTTTTTATTTTTGATTTCAATATCGAATTCTTGAAGCAGTAAAATCCAGCGTATAAGACGTGGTTTGGCATTTTGTTTCGACAATAAATATTTTATTACGGCGTGATCCGTGAACACAACTGTTTTTAAGAGAACAAGGTATGATCGAAACTTGTCGAATGCAAAAACTACGGCAAGTAACTCTTTTTCGGTCATGTATAGTTTTGTTGTGCGCTATTCAGAGTTTTGCTAGCGAAGTGGATGGGTCGGAAATGTTTTTCTTCGCGTTGGCCTAGCACTGCTCCTACGGCAAAATTTCTTGCCTCACACATAAGTTCAAACGGTAGCGACCAATTAGGTGAAACCATAATAGGTGCGTTCGTTAACTTTTCTTTGAGAGTTTCAAATGCCTTATTGCACTTTTCATCGAAGTTAAAGACTGAGTCTTTTTTGAGTGTTTTGTTTTTGGGTCGGCGATTTTAGAAATCTTTTAAAATGTCGGTAGGAATACGGGATGTCTAAATAAAAACTTCTAACGGTTTTGACGTTAGTGGGTGGTGGTAACTTAGCTATCACGTCAATTTTTGCTTTATCGACCTCTAGTCCTTTACAGGAGACTTTGTGTCCCAGCACAATTCCTTCGGTCACCGTGAAGTGACACTTCTCCCAGTTTAGAACTAGGTGTGCTTGCTTACATCGAATTAGCATCTGCTCTAGATTATTTAATCATGAATCGAATGAATCACCAAACATTGAGAAATCGTCCATAAAGACTTTGGAGGTTTCGAGCATATCCTGAAAAATTGCAATCATGCACCTTTGAAAAGTTGTTGGCACGTTGCAAAGGCCAAAAGGCATACGCTTGTAGGCGTAGGTTCCATAAGGTCAAGTGAAAGTGGTCTTTTCCTGATCGGCTGGTTCGATAGGAATTTGAAAATATCTAGAAAATCTGTCAAGAAAACAAAAGAACTTATTCCGGGCTAATCTTTCCAGCATTGTCCATGAAGGGTAAAGGAAAATGATCCTTTCAGGTGGCTTCGTTCAACTTATGGTAGTCGATACAAACACGCCATCCTGTTACTGTTCGTGTTGGAACGAGCTCGTTGTCTTCATTTGTTACAACAGTCATTTCTCCTTTTTTAGGTACGCAATGCATCAGACTACCCCAAGGGCTATCTTCGATGGCATAGATGATACCCGCGTCTAGAAGTTTGATAATCTCTTTTTAATGACTTCTTTCATGTTTGGGTTAAGTCAGCGTTGTCTCTGAATGACTAGTTTGACATCGTCCTCAAAATTGATTTTGTGTTTGCAAAAGGAAGGGCTAATCCTTAGAATATCGGATGTTTTCCAAGCGAATGCTTCTTTATGGTTTTTGAGAACTGAGACAAGTCGTTCCTTTTCATTCTGTTCGAGTAAAGCTGATATGACTACTGGGAGAAAAGAATTTTCCTCCAGAAAGGAATATTCAAGATGTTTTGGAAGAGGTTTCATCTCAAGATCAGTTGGTGGATCTTGGATAGATGTCCTGATTCTTAGTTCATCTTTTGGTGGTAACTCCTCAAAATCGTCTTTGACTTCATCCTCTTGAACATTCCCTGACATGAATTCATTGAATTCTTTGTCGAGTGGTGTTTCGCTTATCTTTTCTGATGTATTTAGGAATGGTTTAGAATCGTCGAGCAGAGCATCGAGTTCATCCTCAGTTATTTCATCAATAACATCCATGCGGAAGCATGTGTCGTCATTCACGTAAGAATGCTACATAGCTTTATCGATGTGAAAGGTTGCTCTATCTTCTCCAATTCCTAAATTGAGTTCTTTGTTCTTAACTCTTATGTTGGCATCGGCGGTATGCAAGAACGGTCTTCCTAAAATGAAAGGGACTCTATCATCTTCCTCCATTTGCAGGATAACGAAATCGACAAGGAACACGAATTTTCCAACTTGAACGAGCATATTCTCAGCAACTCCCATAGGGTACTAGTAAGTATGATTTGCTAGCCGGATACTCATCCTTGTGGGTTTCAGAGTTGTTCCAGAAAGTGCAGCGTATAGTGAATATGGCATCAAATTAATACTTACGCTAAGATCGGCCAAGGCGAGATATTCAACTGAGTTTGCAAGTTTGCAAGTTTGCAATGGATTAGAAAACTTCTGGGGTCTCTAAGCTTCGGTGGGATCTTGTTTTGGAGAATTGCTGAGCACTCCTTAGTTAAGAAGGCAACATAGATTTGTTTCATCTTACCTTTATTGCTTACAAGATCTTTCAAGAATTTGCCATAATTAGGCATGCCTGCCAGGACATCAACGAGGGGTACGTTGATCCTTACTTCTTTGATCATGTCTAAAAACTTGGCATATCGTGCCTCCATTTTTTCTTTGTTAAAGCATTGTGGATATGGAATTTTTAGATTATAGGCTTTAAGTGGCGGTGTATCAGTTTGAGTTGGTTTCTTGGGTACAGGTTCTGCCTCTTTTTTGACTTCTGCTGCCTCTTCTTCAGTATCGTCAAGGAAGACGGTAGTTTTGGTATTTGGGTTAGCTGGTGGGTTATAGGTCTTACCACTGCGTGTGAATACGACATTCACGTGCTCATTTCGAGCAGGCGGTAATGATAAAAGTAATTTGATAATAAATAGATGTACTTGGTTGGATTCAGTTTGGGAATCCGATTCGATATGAAGGTGGCAAATACTAACAAGTTGATTAAAATAATTGGAAATTATCCAATCTATTGTTTTTTAAAACCTTTTGCCTTCGTCAAGACTCCAAGTGACAAAAACAAGCATTAGGCACAATCAATCAATTCGAGACTGAGACAACCTCTATGAGTTTGATTCGCAGTTCGTTTCATATACCATAGACATCGATTATTATGTTCCTAGTTATATCAAACCGCTTAAGAAATGGTCAATACAAAAGGTAGCCGATCGTAGACAAAAAGGCGACAATTGATTGATTAACAATATCCCTTTCCACCTATGATATTCTTAACAAACAATTCGGTTGATAAAACTATGCCACTTTAGAACATAAGAACAAATTTATCTAAGACTTAGCTTGAAATTGAGTTAACATGCCACACTATCATAATCGAATCTTCATACCACAAACATTATCTAACCAAGCACATAAAGGGACTAGCCACTCATATTAAATAAAGACATAATTCCAGAAAATAATGCATTCATAAACATAATGAGAGTTCTTACAAAAGTATTGCAAAAGCTTAAAGGAATATAAACTAGGAAATGACAAACTTGTGACTTAGAGGGATCCTTCCTCCTTCTTGGCTTTCTTGGAGCTTCTTCTTGACTTTCCTGGACTTAGATGACTTTGGAGAAGAGTGGTGGCTATGAGGATTAGGATTTAAGGTTGGAGAATAGTGAGGTGTGTGTTAAAATAAGGCATAGGGGTCTCCTATTTATACTACTATTTTATGTCGGTTCCAGGGTCTAAAGGGGTGTCCAAAGTCGCTTTAGAGGGTCTAGATCCTTCTTGGTTATCCAGGTTTCTTCTAGAGTGAAATGAAAAACGTGGGCTCAAGACTCGGGCGGCAAGGCCTCCTGCCAGGCGGCACTCCTTCTGCCGGGGGGTAGACTCTCCGGCCGGGCGGCTGGGAGGTCGCTAGTGGAATCTTTTTGTTGGATTTCTCGTTTAATGCTCTTGCTTGAGTTGTGCTTGGCCGTGGGCCTTTGTACTTCACCATATCTCTATTACAACTTGATCTCAGGTCTTGGAAGCTTGAGTAATTAGATTTCTTCTTCTTTGAGATGCTTCCACACTTGATCTTGACATGAGATTCTTCATACTTGCGATAATATCCGCATGTTTGTCTCTTCTTTTCTTGTTTTCCTGTATTTGGCTGCAATTACACTAGAAAAGCGTAATTTCAAACGTAAAAAAAAAAAAAAAAAAAAAATAAAAAAAAAAAAAAAAAAAAAAAAATAAAAAGAGTAATAAAACCATTGGTAATGACCAAATAACTATACAAATAAGCATGATAACGCTCCTAAAACATACTCAATTTGAGCGTTATCATGGGTACTTAGGGAGTGGAGTAGGGCGAAGAGGAGCTTCGTTACCGACCCACTATAAATCCTTGTGTTGTGGTTTGATCTTTCTAACTCTTATCTCTTGTCTTGCATACTTATTTATCTTGTTATCATTCATTTACTTAGTTAAATTGTTCATATTGTGTGTACATTGAGATAACATAAAATTGAATCTAAGTTTTTATAAACAAACAATACACTAAATCCTAAAGCAGTAAACTATTCAACCCCCTTCTAGTTTTCCATAATTGGTATCAGAAGCCACGTCAAACAAGATTTTTAAAATAAATTGTATTTTAAAACTTGAATCAATTTATGGAATTGGAAAAATATTTAGGAAGGGGCTATCTATCAATGACCCACCACTATTTGAAAGTGTTGGATTTTATTTATTGGAAAAATAGATTTATATTGAAAGTATGTAAAATAAATTAGAATCTTGGCATATTATTACCTACGGTGATTTTCCTCCCGTTCAAAATAATCCCAAAACTAAAAAGGATGAAATTGTACCAATTGACAAACAAAGTGATGATCTTAAAAAGAAACTTTCTAAAAATAATGAGGCTAAAATGGTAATTTATAATGCTTTGTCACGTAAAGAATACGAAAGAATTTTTATGTGTAAAACCGCAAAAGAAATTTGGGATACTTTATTAATCACTCACCAAGGTAATAGTCAAGTCATATTGCGGCTTATGAACCAGTCGGTCGTTCTCTAATCGAGCGACATTATTTTAGGTCGCGGTCGAGGTTCTCGTCGGTACTTCGTGGTTTATAGCGTATTTGATTGTTGTCTTCATATAAGGTGAGTTCATAGCCTCGCTTTTAATCTTTTGATTGTTTTATGAAAACCCGCGAGGGAGATACATGCTTGTTTTGAAAATTGAACACAAGTGATTTTGATATGTGAAAGTGATTTCATTGCTGTGAGTATTTATGCCTGGAAAGTCCCTACTCTCATGAACCGTTAATTACCTTTCAGGGTAAACGCTAGTACAATAAAATAGATCTATTGGGTTTGACAACCATGTCCGGGGTCTGAATCCATATTGAGAACACCCAGTAACGGACATATTGTATTGAGAGGAGGGGTGTGTGGCATAACACCCCGGATGGGCACGTATTTATCACAAGATGATAAGAGGTTAAGGTTCGGTTCATGGGCTCAAGCAATAGAAAAGTGGTAATAACTTGTCGTGTACAACAAGTTATTTGATGAATTAAACTTGTGTTCTGCTTTGATTTCTAAACTCTATGGATTCACTCCACATTATTGTTGACGTTTTAAGCATGTTTATCTCAGGTGATTTTGTTGTGCTTGCTAGGATGGGATTGAGGCGCGGATATCAAGTTTTAGGACTCGGTGTATATATTTCACATTCGATAAAAATTGGTTTTTGGGACTGAGTCGGGTTTGACTCATTTAGGTTTTACTAAACCTTTTGGGACCTGTGAAACTCTGATATTTTTTATATATCGAATGTGACATTTTAATTTAAGAAACGTCTCTTTTGAGGTCGTTTTCTGTTACTTTTGCTTACGAACTGTGAAGTGGCACCCCATGTTGTATGTTGCACTGCGTATCAGATTTTGGGGGTGTTACAGATGTGGTGATCCAAATCTTCTCATCGAAAAATGCCCAAAACCACTAAGAAACTATAATCAAAGAGCTTTCGCTAGAGGAACATGGAGTGATAGCGATGAAGATGAAGAAGAAAAGACTAAAGACGAAAATTGTCTTATGGCTCAAGCATCTAATGAGGTACTTTTCGAAACCAAATTTTTTAGTGATGACTTATCGTCATTAGATAAAAAGACTTAGATAGTGAGTATAATCGACTATGCAAAATAGGTCTAAAAGTTATAGCTAAAAATAAATCACTAAAACTAATTAAAAATCGGCTAAAAATGAAGTACTCGAATTGCAAAATAAATTATCTAAATTAGAAAAAGGTAAAGAAACCAATGAAGAATGTAAAATATGTCAAGACCTTAAATATGAAAATGGAAAACTTAAAGAGGAAATATCTAAGCTTAATTAATTTAATAAAAGCACTCACTCACTTAAGAAAATGTTAAGTCTTCAAAAACCATCCGGAGACAAATCGGGTCTAGGATTTAATTCGACCGAAGCATCAACAAGTGAGACTAAACAAGTAAATTTTGTAAAGTTACAAGAGCTTGAACCTAAGTCTATTAAAGAAAAATTGGTAGAATTAAATTCAAGCACAAAACTTAAATATATACTTGTAAACATTATTAAAGTTCCCGTTGCAAGAGACGAAGAAGTAAAAAGCTTTTATAAACCTTCCTTAAAACCCAAAGTCGGATTGACTAAACCCAAAATGAGATCAAAAACTCCTCTTCCAAAAAGAACTAATAATTCTCACCCTCGGTCTAGAACACCACAACCTAGGAGAAATCAAGATAGACAAAATTACTCCAATACATTCCCCACGATGTGGAATTATTCACAACAACCAAACTACATTCCATGGGGAATGTATCCACCATATATACATCCAAATCAAATGCAAAATATGCAAAGGATGTTCGACACTAACGATTTCGGACCCATGAGATATTGGGGACCAAATGTTTAAATTCTTATATTTAAGTATGCTTGGAGATAATTTTTGGAACTCGACAAGTGAATTAAAGATCATGTATGCTCCTTACTCATGATAAGTCATCAAAGATAGTGTCTACATACAAAGGATACAATGGAGGCAATGTTATTCTCGTAAGTAATTCAAGCGGAAATATCCTTGGCAAAGGTACGATCTTAATTTATTAGAATTATTCAAGCACGTAGAATATTTAAATCTTAGTACGTTAAGTGTTAATTAAATATGAGATAATATATGATAGCATAATAAGATCTTGAAAATAAGCTTGAGAAATTAGTGTTACACCTAGAAATATCCTTAGATTGGTTATCAAGAATAAAATCAAAAGGAAGACATTGATCATGATAATCGTTGCTCTCCCGTAGCTAAATTAGGACTCACTTCATACCTTTATAAAATGGAAATCTTCTATGTCCACAAGTATTGTACTCACATAGGTTAAGGAAGGTGAATCGGTGGGTAATAATCAACATAGAAGTAGGATTTGTAAATAATTATATATAAGCGCCGGAAAGGAATGACCCTATGGATGAGACAAACTCCCATCGACTATGAAATCCGCCTTGACTACATTTCTACAAAGAACGACGTCTATACGAACCGGCTAATCGAGCATTGACTCTATTTTTCACGTAAACACTCTAAATTGTGACAATTAATTATTTCATCCGAAGTAATTAAAATATTCAATTAACGAAAGGTTAATTGAAAACGTCGCTCAATCTCCGTTAAAACTTCTCTCGGCTTGACAACTTGGTTATTTCATCTGGAATAATCAAAGTATTTTAATTGACAAAAGATTAATTAAAATGTCAACCAAATTTCGTTAATCCTCTCTAAACCTTTTCTTGTTCTAAAATTTCGACAAATTAAATATTTCATCCGAAATAATTAAAGCCCATTTAATTAACGAAAAGTTAATTAAACATGTCGAGTAAAACCTCTTATATAACTTCAACGTTATTTCTCGAGAATTAGATTATCTCAAATAATATTACTAGTATCTTTCGTCGTATTTTATTAGTTGTATACTCATAAAAACTAGTTAAAATCAAATAACCAAGAAAATTTGGTCGTCAGATAGGCGGCCCTCTTAGTTCTAAGGGACCGGCCATTTAAAGTAGGGCGGCCCCCTTATCGATAAGAAGGCCGGCCATTTAAAACCGCCAAAACACTTAACCAAACACTCATTATGTTCCTCCTCTCCTTTCCTGCTGCTGCTGTGACGAACACACACACACAAATCCTTCAAAATCCAACCTCCAAACTCATAATCAATCCAATTTGGCAAGGTGCAAACACCAACAACTCGATTAACAACATCTATTGTAAGATTTTTCATACTTTTCTCTTTAATTTCATCCAATTTTGTTCTTAATCAAAATTGGGTATTTTCAATTTTTTGTGTTGTGTCTTTTTATTCTCTTATGATTAGGATTAAGTAATTTATAACTATCATGATTCCCTTAGAAGTAAGAATTAGAATTTGCAATAGAATTGATTCACAATTTTTTTTGTCGAAATATTTTTTTAATAATGTCAAAATATTTTTTTTTAATTTTCAAAACATGAATCCATACATTGTTGATTCATGCCAAAAACACGTTAAAATGAACATATATTCATTGACAAAACATATATAATTCAATACATATTTTTTGACATCTTTGGTCAAGTTCTACAAAAATAAAGGGGCATTTGGATCACATCCTAGGATCGTAGTCTAGAGTTGAAATGATTATCACTCCATTTTGTTACGTATATAAACACATGATAAACTTGTATTAGTCTTCAAGATGTATAATTCATATATATTTTGATACTTTTAGTAAAATCTCTAAAATAAAGGGGCGTTTGGATTATCGTCTAGAATTATGGTCTAGAGTCAAAATAACCATTATTCCACTTTTGATAAGTTACACGTCATAAACTCATATTAGTTTTCAAAATATACAACTTAATGTATATCATTCGACGTTCTTGGTCAAGTCTTTCCTTAATAAAGGGGTGCTTGGATCACTTCCTGGAATTTAAGTCTAATATCAAAATAATCCCTATTCTAATTATTAAGCATAGAAATACTTGACGAGCTTATACTAGGTGTCAAAATATATAATTCAATATATACTTTTCGACATTCTAAGTTGAGTTAAATTAAATAAGGAGCGTTTGGATTACTTCTTAAGTTTTATTTTTAGAGTCGAAGTAATTTTTGTTCCACATGTGTTGTTTTAAACTTCGTTTTCTTTTATTATACATATTGTTTTGTGGTAATATTTTATTTTGTTGTCTTGTTTAGGTGATAAACATGCCTCGAACAATTGTTGGTGATACCTCCCTCAGTAAATCATATATCCCTAAAGTATCCGAAATACCCGGTCTTTCTCCCGTCATTGCTTAATTCTACAAACCCATTGAAAACTGTTGTATTCATGAGGGCCGAGTTGTGGATTAACTCTATTACCAATCCAACAACATTGAGCGGTTATTTACAAACATTTACTTCAATTGTCTTTTTGAAATTAATGAGCCAATTGTTTCGCGTTTCATTTTAGACTTTTATAGTCAAGTCAAAGTCCAAACCGATAAGTCCGGTTATCTTCTAATCTCATTCATGATTCAATATGAATTTATCACTCTCTCACTTGCACAATTTGGTTAAATTCTTAAAATCTCATACAATGGTCAAGCCGTCTTCACAAATGAATGGGATCTTTCATCTCTTGCATTCTTCCAAGAGATCGAGGGACCTTATCATACTGATCTTCCTACTCCCGACGAAATTCGTCAATTTCTTCAATTGGAACGCATTGAGTCTAATTGTACTATCAAAAGCAGAAATGTCATTCTCTCACCAAATCAAATTCTTACCAAAGAATTAAGACAATACATGAAGCGTTGGGAAGAACTCATTCATGAGAATGTGTTCGGACTAGGAGGCCACCAGGACCATCTTCCGGCTTGTCTCGCTCACATGTTGTATTGTATTGCTGCCGAAGAACAATATAATCTTGCTTATTTCTTTGCCAAGCGAATTGAAAGTGCTAGGGCTACTCTAACTGCCAATCTTCCTTATGGCATGTTCTTGACTCGTCTTTTTTGACACGTCATGAAGCATTATCCTCATCTTGATAATGGCATTTACAATGTCATTGATCGAGTCATGCGTCCACTCGCCTTAAAACAAACTCAAAAAACCCAAAGTGATTATGGAATGCCAAAAGCCCGTCACTCCGTCTCATCATTATCCACTCATCATTTTGGATCCTCTTCTCATTATGAAAGTAATGAGGAAGATGAGGGTACTTCTCGAGCTAGTACTCCATCTCCTAATACTTACCTCAATTCTCTTTCACCACTAACTCACCAAACATACAACATTCCCACATCCTCGCAACAAAGTGACAATCTTCTATTCGAGCAACAAACTACTTTACTTAATCGCCAACAACAAATGCATGAGGAAATAAGAGGCGGTTTCAAGTCACTCAGAAAAGCGCTCAAAGGAGTCTTTGGAAAGAAGAAGAAATGAAGATGTTGCATGACTTAACTTGTTTAAATAATTTATTTAAGACTCTATTATGTGAACTAGATTTTTATTATTAGTTTGTGTTTAACACCCGATTGGATCGGTAGAACTTGAACTTTCTTAATTTATTTAGGACCTCTAATCACCGTGCCTTAATATTATGCTTATCATGACATAATTATACTTCTTTGTTTTATTTACTTTTAGTTGCTTCATGCATATATATTCATATGCATACAACACATAGGACTTGGTGCAAATTGTTCACCAAACACAACCTTTCTCACAAATTTTTTGTTGAAAATCAAAATTTGGACGTTTGAAAAAGTATCAGATAGGCAGCCCCCTTAGCTCATAAGGGCGGTCCCCTTATCAATAAGGGGGCCGGCCTATCTGAACATGGGTTTTACTGTTCCTTTCTTTTTTTGACCTTCTTTTACTTAGGCTCAGCTGTCCTTACCTAGAAAACACGAACATTATTTGGAAATGTTTAAACTAACTCAAATTCAAACCACTTCTAAACCATTCTCTTTTAATAAATTGCATATCATTTTTCACTACCAATTCATCATCTTGTTCATTTATCATCAACTACCATTACCTTCATGGCTTCCACTAAAGCTTCCACTTCCAAACCTTCCAAAAGACCAAAAATCAACATAATTCCACCAAAACAATTATTCACTGACCTCACTCATGATGACACCAAAACTCCTTCCCTAAAATACCAAGTCTCATTGTGGCAGCGACGACATATTTTTTATGAAATGAACGCAATAATAGAACTTTTAATAAGATTAAAAGATCTTCGGAAGAGGTGTGAGATATCATCATGGTGACGGTTCGTTTAAAGCTTATAACTCTTTGCTTTAAGAACTCTGATTCAGTGCTGCGTTTGCTTAGTCGATGGAAGATGCCTACGAATTTTAGGCTTTATGGTTGATGTTTGCTTGTCTTTTTATGTGCCTTTTTCGTCCTGGTGATGGTTCATGGCAGTTTCGAGCTACTTGGAAGATTGGGAGAAATTCCACTAGTTTAGGTCTTTATTATTATTACTTGTACTCGTATAGCTAGTTTGCTGTTTTGTTATGTTTGTGGCATGTCACAAACGTGATGTAGGGAAGTTCAAGCTTGGCTTGAGGTGAATGTGGTACTTCAGCCACGTTCCATTGTACTTAATTTGCTTCTTGTGATTAATACAAATTTACCGGGGTAACCCTTTACCAAAAAAAAATACCAAGTCTCATCACCAAGTGCCCTAAATGCACCCTCAAAAACTCCATCCACCATGACCACTTCCTCATCCTCCATTGCCTCCAAACTTAAACTCACCAATTTCTCCTCCTCCAAGAGTACCTCCACTACCTCCAACTCAAGAAAGTGAACCCACGGAGATTACTCTCACTCTTTCACCAATCACTCCACTCAACATTCAATTCAATATTCCATCACCTCCACCACCTCTCTTTGGTCATCATATTCCATAGACCCTTATTGAAGCACATGGAGATTCATGCTTATGTTGCATTCACAACCGAACACTCATCTTTGGCTTAAGGGATGAACTTCAATACATGTTTTTTACATTGAACACATGCTTTCACAACCACCACCACCATTTTCACCACCACCACTATCAATTTCCCTAAACTAAACATACTTTATGTTTAGTCACTCATGTTTCAAATAATTTTTAACCCAACCTTTTTTAAGCAAGTCCTATGGCATTCTAGGAAAATTAGGACCTTTATAGCTTTTATTCTATGTATGATGTATCAATTATGCTTTAAGCATAATATTTAGACTTAAGATATGCACATTATAATTTGTATTTTATGCATAATATTTTTATTTAATGAATGCACTTATGTTTCTTCTAGTAGTTAATTATGTTTGTGATGGTTGTCTCCTATCTACATAGTTGAGCTTTGCTAATTGTAACCATACTTGAATATTTTTTCTTTGTCTTTGCTATATGTTAGAAATATTGGTTTTGTTCCTCTAACTTGTTTTTGTAGCAAAGTTACCATAGCTCCATTCCTTGGTGTCCTCGAACGAGGGGGAGTACACATTAAGAGGGAGCATTTATTCCGTTGATTTTACGCGTATTTATAGACAAAGCCTTTTTGATTCTACAAAAGGGGGAGAAATCGAAATAAAACTCACTAAATACTTGTTTAAAAATAATTTTACATTTAATGAGTTTAGATTTTGTAATCATCAAAAATAGGGAGATTGTTGATAGAAATAATGCCTAAAAACGTTATTGATATTTTT